>VWZL01003334.1:946448-958642 GCA_013396915.1 Stercorarius parasiticus
TTTTTTCGGAATGGTCTAATTAACATGCATACATCTAGACTTTTAGAGAGCTAAAGCAAACTGATACATACAAACTATCCTTTGTGGTATGTGCTGGAAGAGAAAGTATTGCGTCACCAACATTATTACTAACATAAGCATCCAGCTACAAAGTGCAAGCCAATGCAAAACATACATCTTCCAAGAGACATACTCCCACTTGAAAATGCTTGACCCTTCCCCCTCAGACAGACAAAGAATCCAAAATCTCAAAATCATTAAAGCTGAACAAATTTGATAGAACTATATTGAGTCAAACATTCCTTCTGCAATTGCTGCTGCTCTTGTTGTTGTTTGGTTTTACATTTTGTTGTCGCTGGTTTTATTTATTTTAACTTATGAGTTGTAACGTTATAAGTTACATTTATCCTCATTTTTCTAGTAGGTACCGATGTGATATACCATTTTCCACGTTAAAAATCAAACCCCACTTACATTCATGAAACTACTTCCTGCCTTGAGGGATTTTTCTTTTACCTCCTTGTTGTATCTTCTTCCAAAAATATTAAACTTTAATCTCACAAAACCAAATTTATTCAAATATTTTGATCTGAAAAGTCATAAAACCCAGTTCTATAAAGCTGTGTTTATGAAGTCATACAATTTTCACTCATTCCTTCTTTCACACTGGCATAATGCGTTATTTCTCAAGAAAGCAGAAAAGTCAACACCAGCATTGAAGTTTGTATAATCCCAAATGATTTAAAAAGAGAAAAAAAAAGAAAAAAGAAAAGAAAACCCCACAAGAGCTTCACAGCAGTCACCAGGTACTTGCCCTAAGGCCTAAAACAAGTTTTTCCTGTTGACCACACCAACCATGAAGTTCATAGTTTAGCAAGGAAGAACACACTCCAATTAAGTAGTGGTATACAAAAAGGATGTTTACTTTTTCCTTCTGTGCTAGTCCTTGACCATTTATAGATTGAGGTAAGATAATTAATTGCCAAGACTCCTCCACCCTACCATTACTCATGTGTTTTAAGTGAGAAGTGGAACAAAGCAGTGAAAAGCTTAAGAGCCACTGTGTTTGAGTCAAAGCAACACAAACAGCAAAGCTAGCATTTTATTGCTATTGCCTATTTAACTACACATTGTTATACACTTGAAAGACGAGGTCCTAAACTGGTTGTAAATTGTTGTAAACTATACGTTCATCACCTGCACCACCACCCAGGAAAGCTACAATCACATGTACATGGCATTGTGCAACATACTAATAATCTTGAAACAAAGCTCACTAAACCTTACATTCACCATAGATTCATTGCGCAATTTACAGTAGCTACAATATTGGTCTTAAAGCAATAAATCTAACATTGCTGATGAATGTCCTCCATTGTTCAGCTGAGTTTAGGTAAAGTGAATCACACAAAAGCAACTATTTTTCTTACTCCCAAAGATGAAGGTTTTGTATTTGATCAAATACTCATCAAAAGGGATGCTAAGCACCTATGGAAGAAGTTTCACAAGCATTTGCTATTTCATGATGTCCAATGAGAAAGATACTGAAGTTTTGGACACCGGATAGTTAATTTTTGATAGATGTCTCAGAAAAACATTGGGTGGATTTGTTCTTAATTTGGAAAACTGATTAAACATCCAGACACCTTTCAGGCCAAAAAAATTTAATTATTAAAATCAAAGTAAAGAGAGGAAAATATTGCAAGATAGCCCTCTGAAGCTCAAAAAATAGACACTTTCACACATTGCCACAACAGACATAACAACACGACTCTCTCTCCCACAGATGAAAACCAGCAAGTCTTGCTTTACGCTTTGAAGCATACTGTTAGTCTAAAATGCAAGTGTTTTCTGCACTTCGTCCTAATTTATGTGAGCCTTATGAAAGCAAAGGTGAGGGCTACAGTTTAATATTTAGATCATTTCAACAAGAAGCTTAAGTTCTGTTTCTCTTCTGCTTCCACTAGTCAAAAAACGATCTATGTCTCAAAGCAATCTTTCTCAGACTTCTAAACTAGTATCCCGGCAATTATTACCCTCTTAAGCAATCAAACTGCAAAGATAAGATTAATTTCTAGGTAAACAAACCCAAAACAATATATTTGGAACTGGAACGCTCCTTTAGAACAGGGTCAGCACTCTCACCAGGTACAGGTGTGCATAATCTCATTTTACAAGCTCTGCCTAGAAGTAATATCCTGGGCCCATTAAGCCTCCACAATACCCCTGTATAATTTGCAGCCTTTAAGTGTAGTATTTGCAGTTTCTTGCCCTCTGCTAAACTCCTGCCGTTTTTTCCTAAATAGCAACATTTCTAATATGAGAGCGCTATTGGAATACTCAAAAATAACCTACCACAAAAAACACCCACCCTCAAATCCCACAACACACGTACACTGATTTTACTTCAAAAACCACTGTCACAGAAATTAGCATGAGTTAGATACAAGATCAAAGCCTTTCATATAATGTGACAGAACTGCAGTCATGATTCACATTCATTCAGATTCTGAAAGAAACAGGTCTGATGGGGTGAAAAAGTTGCACACTCAACAGGTAAGGGGTTCTCAATATCCTGCTCCGTAAATGAGCTGCTTATAGTATTTTTGTTATTCTTACAAATAGTTTGCCTTGTCCATACGAAACTATTCAATTCAAGAAGAATCATCCCAACTTCTTCTTCTTTGGAGGCTGGGAGACAGGGGATGGGTAATTAACTTATTTCCCCCCTGCACTACTCAGAGCAGCTACTACCACCATGGTATAGGCAGCTCGGGTTGCTTGCACCAAAATGCCAAACTTTACCCTATGTACCCGAAAAATAACTTAGAATTTCCTCCTGCCTATTCTTCTTCATTGCACCACGTTTTCATCTCTGTATCCAAATTTCTTCCAGAAGCATAAACTAAAATTAACTACAGTGGTGATCTTGCCAACACAGATTCTCTCTAGGAGGTGCCCAGAAGTTCACGCTTGCTTTATTTTCTGAATGCTGGTGAACACCACACTTCAGAAGACATCTATTAGACAGCCTTCACTCTGCTCTATTAGCGAATGTTAAGAACATTAGGACATCATAATGATGTGAAAGTGCAGTGGAAATCTCTAACAGTGATCGAACTGGAAATGCTAGCACACAGCATGGAACTATGCATTAATGCAGCTTTGGTCTGGAACGAGTACAGAAGTATGCCAGAGATTAAAAACAAACAAACCAAAACCTAAACAAAAACATGCAAACGTCCTCATGGAAGGACTTCTTGATTAAGTAGTGGATTCTCCCAACATCTAACCCAGGAATTAGTTTTTGAGGCTCTCCATAATATTCTTCCCATACAGAATAGATCCTTCTACCCGTTTTCAGAAAACTTCATAGGAATTAATCACCTTTGAGCTCTAACCCACACCAGGCATGCCTGAAATTACTTACTGTACTCAAGTGTCATTAGATGCGTGTGTCAATTAATCTCTGCATGGTCACATTTGCCCCCTAATAATCTTTTAGCCTGGCTTCCCTTTGGTCGACAATGAAGACAAGGACACCAACACGTAAGTCAGTAGTCCTTTAGTAACAGTCTCACCATTCACTCAAGCTGACACAAATGCCCTTGTCCAGTGACAACAGCTATAAGACAAAGTAAGGGTGTATATACATTGGAAAGGGGACCCATGCATGAGAGGAAGACTCAGAGAAAGAAGAATGAGATAACAAAGATGTCAGAGAGTAGCTGTACCTCTACTATCAGATTTTCTCCCCCATAAAAAGGCATAGCTATTTTTCTATGAAGTGATCCGCATTTGCCATGGCAAAGTTACACTAATTGAAGTCTACGGAGAGAGCATAAAACCCACTCAACTCCAAGAAGTGGCCACAACTGAGTTACATGTCTGTGTGTACATCAGTGGGACCACAGTTACAGTTCCAGACCTTGTCCCCCCAGTTTATTTCTTCAGGAAAAACATACCTATGAAATAAGATTAGGAAATTAATCTCTTGGCATGAAAAGGCAGTAGTCACAAAAAAATTGTCAAAATGGAAAAAATGAAACTCCCCAAAATAAGTGCATGTGTTATTTAACTTCTACGAAAAATCCTCTACACCACCCCCCCCCCCAAAAAAAAAGATGAGTCCATCAATACACACGTTTTCCACAAAAGTCCCTGTTCCTCTCTTCCCACTTTAGACTCCCACGTAACAGAGGGAACAGTTCAATTTTTAAATAATATTTGAAATATAAATTAAACTAGGTTTACTTGTAATGAGCACTGCAACAGACTCAAACCACCGAAAAAATTCATATAGTGCAAGTAGTAGTAACAAGAGGACCCCCAAATTTAATGAAGTTATGACTCTTTTTACCATATTTACAGGTAATATTTACAACCACACTATATAAATAAAAGCTAAAGGAAACACATAAAATAAGATTGCACTGTTTTCCAGCCTACATTCAGGTCAGTACAAATGTCTCAAAAAATGTTTCTGAAGAGCAAACACATCAATAAATATATATATAATAAAATAATGTTATGGAGAGAGAAGTTTAGTACCTAAAAAACCTATATACACCTGAGAATTCCTAACATACAGTTTGTATGAATGCATTTTATCAGCAAATAGTCAAATAATAAATACATAATGGTAGCTTACATCTGCATTGTTAACACATACTTGGAGCACTACTCTTATTTATCATTGTTTAATACAACTTGTTTCACGTATATTATACTGTTGAGATTCTCAAACCCAGCTGTATTATTAGCTACCGATGTTAAAAAAAAGAAATACAGCACAATTTATCATCCCTTAACTCTGCCTTCTGTGTTTATGTAATAGACTAACAACATTTTAGAGAATACATAGCACCTAGCAAACCAGAAACATCTATGCTTATACTTGTAAGCAAATACTCAACTACTATTAAATTAAATAAAACAAAGCACACCAACAAAACAGACAGAATCCACAAAAGAAACCTTATTTTGTCTGGTAACATCCAGAAATGCTCTCACACTCAATTCTTCTCCAATTCCATTTTAAATTATTTAGAATCAAATGCTTCATGGACACGCATGCACAAACAAAAGCACAAAAACAGACTAAGTACAAAAAATTTGCATAAAATCACAAATTTTAACATTTGAGATCTTCTGTGATCCATTCACATGAAAAAAACAAAAAACAACAAACCAACAATATGAACCAAACTGAGAAACACTGTATCATCATCTGTGGTATTGAAAATGTTTAAAAAGCAAAAGAGATTTTCCTGCCCATGCATCTCTCTTGTAGCAATTAACAGTTTATGGGACCAAAACAGAAATGAGACCTTATTGAGGCCTTCCAGTACCTGAAGGGGGCCTACAGGAAAGCTGGGGAGGGGCTGTTTGCAAGGGCAGGTAGCAATAGGACGAGGGGCAATGGTTTTAAACTAGAGCAGGGTAGGTCTAGATTAGACATTAGGAAGAAATTCTTTCCTGTGAGGGTGGTGAGACACTGGCACAGGTTGCCCAGAGAGGTGGTGGAGGCCCCATCCCTGGAGACATTCAAGGCCAGGCTTGGTGAGGCTCTGAGCAACCTGATCTAGTGGAAGATGTCCCTGCTGACTGCAGGGGGGTTGGACTAGATGACCTTTGAAGGTCCCTTCCAACCCAACACATTCTATGATTCTAACTGTCAGTACTGCTCTGCAGCTTCTCTGTGTGTCTCTATGTTGAAGTGTACCACAAAGCTCTCTCAAGAAGGTAAGCAAAGTGTTGGATTTTTTTGTTTGGCTGTCGTTGTTTTTAAACGATGCATTTAAAGACACTAACACTATCAAGCTCCCTTTGCTGTTAAATTTACTCTTGAGTTGTCAAGTTAAAGCAACAAGACCAGGAAAAATGCCTTGTCCTAGACAGGTCTGGGACCTATAAAAAGAGATAATCTTGACTATTAAAACTTTTTTCAACAAGGTTTTTTTAAGTTTAGAAGTTCTAAGTTCCAAGTTCAATCTAGTATAGAGGATTTTTATTAATAGTTACTGTAGCACTTAAAGCTGCCAGACAAACTATACAAACTAACATAAAGTCAAAATGATCCTTGCCTTCAAAAAAAAAAAATCCATGAGCATAGTAAAAACAATAAAAATACTATACAAAGAAAAAAGCACCATAAATTTCTCCTCCTCAGCTAACCACATTGGTGCCTTAACCCATCTCATCAACTACTAATCTATATTTCAACTATTATTCATTGACTTTTCATCATATCCACTCAGATATAAATAGGTCTTCTCCCCAAAAACACATTTTAAGTATTCTCTTAACATCATACAAAACCACAATACTGCAAACTCAAACTACAGCTTTTACTAGAAGCCTGGTATATGCAGACAGAACTTTCAATTTCTACATTCAAAGTCCGTCTTGATTTTTTAGCTCAGGAGGAATAAACTGAAAATTCACCTCTCCTTGGCACTGGGATCCATGAAGGTGCCCAGTTTGCATTGTTACTGAACAAACTGCAATTTCAGAGACACTTACAGCTCTCTGTAAACTACAACTGTATTGGTAAACATAAAAGCAGCAGCAAAAGACCAGTCGCCACTCAACCTGGTATCAAGCACTTCTCAGAAAATAGATCTGCATATGTAGTTACATTTTTCTTAGTATTCCTCCTTCCACATTTCAGCCAAAGGCTGATGCCCATGGAGAAAAAGCCACTACAGTATTATCTTCTTATGGAAGATGCACTGTTTCATTCACAAAAATCACCCAATGATTTAGGCTGGACAGTACCTGTGGAGCTCATTTAGTCCAACCCCCTGCTCCAAGCAGGGCCAGCTTCAAACCTAGTTCAGGTTAATTAGAGCCTTGTGCAGTCAAGTTTTGACAGTCTTCAAAGACAGAGACCCCATGGCCTCTCTGGGCAAGAATTCAGATGGGGTAAATCACAGATTATGTACTTCTCAAGGATATTTACATTTTCTTATCATAAAGAGATGGCAAAAGCCCTTACCATTGCTGACAAAATGATGGTGCTATGTTAAATAGCACTAAAAAAGTTAGCAGCAGCAGCTGTCTATTCCCTATAATAAGAGTTTCTGCACTGAAAACTTGTTCCTGAGAATATTTTTCAAGGCAGAACCATTTCCTGAAGTCATCTTGCCAAAACTGACAAAACTCCTGGTTTTCAGTCAGAAATACTTCCTTTATTTCCAGGCATATAGGTACACGTTTTTAATGCTATGCTGTGATAATAGGCGGAACAAATATGGCATCTAATATCTACCTTTAAAACCAATAGACACATAAAATAAACTGTGGAGAAAAAAATGTTTACAAACGAGTCAGATTAATAAAATAAAGAAAAAGAGCATTAATTTATGTGATGAACTTGCACTTCTGAAGTCAACTTCTTTTGTTGCTTTTGGTTTTTGTTTTGTTTTTTAAATTAGTTATAGTAATGAGCACAAAGACAACCTAAGGATTCAAACTCCTCCAGGAATTTGCAGCCAAGGTAAACATCCCTTTTGACATTATTTTATATTTGGTGCTTCCCTCCCTCCTCTATATTCTACCTTCATTGCCTGCTTTACCACAGAAACATTAGGAATGTTAAGTCAATTCCTTTCTGGTTTCTGGAATTTTAGAGATCTCAAACATGAATAATTTAATCTAAATACACCTCTACCTTTTCTCATAGTTATTCATTAAGGATTGGTGATTAAAATGAAGTTATTAACCTGGAGACTGAAAAAACAATCTTCGCGTTCATTTTCTTATGTCAACTTAAATAGTCCTCTAGCTGTCATCTAGAAGTCTAAAGAGAGGACCTGAATTTTTAACATAGAAACTAGCAGAAAAACTATATAAATCTCAAGCCTTACTTCACATGTATATACACGTGCGCACACACATGACAGTCAGGAAAAAACATGAAGGGGAAGCAGCCTTCCCCTGTCCCCAAAGTCACTTTAAAAAGTTCAAAAGAAGTGAAGACTTGTATCTAACACCTTGTACGTGTTAACTATTATTTTAAACTCATCTCAAATACTTACAGTTACTAAAGATGTCGGCACATGCTGCTAGACCAGAGCAGTTAATTCTACTATTCTAATCAATTCCTGTCAGTACAGTTAGATTTTAATTCAACTCATCTACTATTTTAGCTGTACACTACAGCACACTTTTTTCAAATTTCTGTGAACAGACAGGCAAGTTATTCAATTTAATAAAGAGTATTAAAAATTTTGCTGGGTTCTAAAGCTTCTGCTGATTTTGGAGGAACCCATAAAAGCAGACTTCAAAGAATATTTTTACATCTCTATTTCAATATGCCTTCTATGCTAGAAATAGCACCTACTTACTGTTTTAGCTAATCAAAGAAAACTGTAAGTATAAATAGAAACACCAATGAGTTGCAGGGAAACACTGAGGTGGCATTACTTAAGTATGCACATAAGAACACTGACTAAAAACTATAAGCAAATATACATAGCGGATTTTTCCCCATATAGCAGTACCACGCAGTATCACACTATTTCATGAGAAACATTTCAGCATGAACAAACCCTCTTAAGACAGACGGAGCTATGCCAACGTAAAAGTCTTTTCTCCAAATAGCAGATACCGCCTGATGAACTGGTATTTGCAGAAGCACTTCTTGAAAGTGATACAGGTTCAAGTCAGCTCACAAATACGACTGAAAACTATTCCTACAACAGACAAATTTTCACTTTGTTTGATTTCACTTGCCCTACAACTGCACGATTGCAAAAGCCATCGTAAGAGAGGAAGGACTACATGACTAAAGGGAGTCTGTGGAACTGATCTTTTCTATACAGTTTCTAATCAATTTAAGCTAAGATGAACCTATCTTGGGAAAGTGTTCCAAGGTACACTAAAAAGAAAAATCCTTTCTCCTTGGAGTGAGCCATTAACTCTGGACTTGGCAAACCTACATCAATACTATACAATTCTTTGACCACAGTTACGAAAGAGTAACTGCTTTCATGGGTGCTTCAGAGAGAATGTACAAAGCATGAAATAATTGTTTCACTCCCACTCTCTTAAAATGGTTATGATTAACAAATGGCAACTTCCACTGACAATTCCAGGCATGATCAGAGATTTTTGTTACAGAATTAGCTTGTCTGGGATTTTTTTTGTTTACGTATTTTATATTGTCAGCACTTAAAGCAGTCTCAATTCACCATTGCTCCAAGCCTGCTCAAAAAGTATACGTCACACAGCAGCAGAGAGCAAATGCTACCATGGCAGCCTTTAACATAAATTCTAAGATAATTTCTCATGTTATTTCCTGTATTCCAATTCCTTCATCTATTACAAAGAGTTTTGCAAGAATTAGGCCTTAAGAGTTTTTTGTAAGGAATGAAAATTAGGAACAAATGTAGCTGCACCCCAGTAATTTATCATTTTTGATGTGGAATTGCCATCACATGGATTAAAACGTAGGCGTAATTACAAGAGCAAATTAACCTGTAAAGAAAATAGGACCTATTTTCAGGTAAAAATATTTTTCAAGTGTTATTTTATACAGAAGAATTTTGAAGTAATTGCATAGAAAGATGTAGTCCCTCTCAAGTGGAGACCATTTTCCATTTAGACTTACTTTGGGAAGACTGGAGATTTTTTTTTTCAAAGTTCTGTTAATGCTTTTGCTGTCAGCAACCTGGCTTAAAAAGCTGAAGACAGTGCCAAGACACTAGTTGCTGACTTCTCTGAGAAACAATTCTTCTATTGTTTTTCAGGATTTAAACCGACATCTTTTTGGGTAAAGTAGTAGTCACAAAACAGTCAAAATTGAAGAGCTTGAAAACTGGGAAAGCATGGCAAGATCTTTATCAAGACTTGGAAACTCACTCAGTTATTTTTTAGTTTTGTTATTGTCTCACTCTCTCTTCAGAAATGGATAAGCCATCAAATGCCTTTAAAAAGCTTGGCTGAATTCCTGGTAGGATTAAATTTAGGCAGTGTTGGTAGAATGCTTCACAACCTAACTCCTGGTGATGAGTAGTTTAAATGAACAAATTTGATTTATAAATTACTAGTTCCCAATATTCTTGTTACTCAGTTCTCTTTTATTTGTTTACTACATAAAATGAGAACCCAGGTTCCTAGTATTATTATATACTTATTCCTAATCTCGTTCTTCCCAACCCAAATGAGAAATAATTAAATGCAAATGAATCCTAGATTAGGAATCCAGGTGGTGTTACACTGAGCAGCTTTTACCAGCTAAATTCTCTTTATAGTATTCTCTTTATATAAAGATATTCCAGAGGCACATCCAGTAAATTTAGGAATTGATTCCTATCTATTGAGACAGTTTAGGTGTCTATTCTCACAAATAGACTTCAACCACCCCAACATCTGCTGGAAAAGTAGCACTGTGAACTGCAGGCAATCCAGGAGACTCCTGGAATGCACTGAGGGCAATTTCTTAAGCCAGGTAACAGACAGTCCTACCAGAGGGGATGTGACACTTGACCTGTTGGTCGCCAATGCAAGTGAGCTAATCAGTGATGTCAAGACTGGAGGCAGCCTGGGCTGCAGTGATCATGCTGTGGTGGAGTTTGCAGTCCTGGGGGTCCGGCAAACAGTGAAGTCAGGACCCTGAATTTCACGAAAGCAAGCTTCCAGCTCTTCAAGAAGTTAGTCAATAGGACCCCTGGGAAATTGCCCTCAGGGACAAGGGAGCAGAACAAAGCTGGCAGATCTTTAAGGACGCTTTCCTTAGAGCACAATGGCTCTCTATTCCCATCTGTAAGAAATCAGGAAAGGAAGGCAAGACACCAGCATGACTGAGTTGAGACCTACTGGCCAAGCTAAAGGGCAAAAAGGAAATGCACAGGCAGTGGAAGCAGGGACAGGTCTTCTGGAAAGTATAGGGACACTCCCCAGTTATGTAGGGATGGGGTCAGGACGGTCAAGGCACAGCTGGAGCTGAACTTGGCAAGGGATGCAAAGAAAATAATTCGGGCTTCTGCAGGTATGTCAGCCAGAAAAGGAAGGTCAAAGAAAGCACACCCCCACCCCCGATGAGCAAGACTAGCAAGCTGGTAACAATGGACGAGGAGAAAGCCGAGGTACTCAGCAACTTTTTTGCCTCGGTCTTCAGTGGCAATCTCTCTTCCCACACCTCTCGAGTGGATGGATCACAAGACGGGGACTGGGGGAGCAAAATCCCTCCCACTGTAAGAGAAGATCAGGTTCGTGACCACCTGAGGAACCTGAACATACAGAAGTCTATGGGACCTGACGAGATGCATCCCAGAGCCCTGAGGGAACTGGCTGATGTAGTTGCCAAGCCGCTCTTCATGATATTTGAAAAGTCATGGCAGTCAGGTAAAGTCTCCAGTGACTGCAAAAAGGGAAACACTGCACCTAGTTTTAAAAAGGGTAAAAAGGAAGACCCAGGGAACTACCGACCTGTCAGCCTCACCTGTGTGTCTGGGAAGATCGTGGAACAGATCCTCCTCCTAGAAGCTATGATAAGGCACATGGAGGACAGGGAGATGATCTGAGACAGCCAGCATGGCTTCACCAAGGGCAAGTTCTGCCTGACCAACCTCGTGGCCTTCTATGATAGAGAGACTACACCAGTGGACAAGGGAAGAACTACAGATGTCACCTATTCGGACTTCTGTAAGGCCTTTGACACAGTCCCCCACAACACCCTTCTCTCTAAATTGGAGAGATATGCATTTGATAGGAGGACTGTTTGGTGGATGAGGAATTGGTTGGATGGTCACAACCAGAGGGTAGTGGTCAATAGCTTAATGTCCAGATGGAGACTGGTGACAAATGGTGTCCCTGAGGAGTCCATGTTGGGACCAGTACTGTTTAATATCTTCATCAATGTCATAGATGGTGGGATCAAATGCACCCTCAGCAAGTTTGCTGATGACACCAAGCTGCATAGTGCGGTTGACGCCTGAGGGATCTGATGCCATCCAGAGGGACCAAGACAAGCTCAAGAAGTGGGCCTATGTGAACCTCATGCACCCAGGTCAGGGCAACCTCCAGTATCAATACAGCCTCGGGGATGAAGGGATTGAGAGCAGCACTGAGAAGGACTTGAGGGTATTGGCTGATGAGAAGCTCAACATGAGCTAGCAATGTGTGCTTGCAACCCAGAAAGCCAACCACATCTTGGGCTGCATCAAAAGAAGTGTGGCCAGCAGGTC
>VWZL01003334.1:959558-982299 GCA_013396915.1 Stercorarius parasiticus
ACTACATCAGTGGACAAGGGAAGAACTACAGATGTCACCTATTCGGACTTCTGTAAGGCCTTTGACACAGTCCCCCACAACATCCTTCTCTCTAAATTGGAGAGATATGCATTTGATAGGAGGACTGTTTGGTGGATGAGGAATTGGTTGGATGGTCACAACCAGAGGGTAGTGGTCAATAGCTTAATGTCCAGATGGAGACTGGTGACAAATGGTGTCCCTGAGGAGTCCATGTTGGGACCAGTACTGTTTAATATCTTCATCAATGTCATAGATGGTGGGATCAAATGCACCCTCAGCAAGTTTGCTGATGACACCAAGCTGCATAGTGCGGTTGACGCCTGAGGGATCTGATGCCATCCAGAGGGACCAAGACAAGCTCAAGAAGTGGGCCTATGTGAACCTCATGCACCCAGGTCAGGGCAACCTCCAGTATCAATACAGCCTCGGGGATGAAGGGATTGAGAGCAGCACTGAGAAGGACTTGAGGGTATTGGCTGATGAGAAGCTCAACATGAGCTAGCAATGTGTGCTTGCAACCCAGAAAGCCAACCACATCTTGGGCTGCATCAAAAGAAGTGTGGCCAGCAGGTCAAAGGAGGTGATTCTGCCCCGGTGAGGCCCTACCTGGAGTACTGCATCCATCTCTGGAGTCCTCAGCCCAAGAAAGACATGAACCTGTGGGGGTGGGTGCAGAGAAGGGCCACAAAAATGATGAGAGGGCTGGAGCACGTCTCCTGTGAGGACAGGCTAAGAGAGTTGGGATTGTTTAGACTGAAGAAGAACAGCCTGTGGGAAGACCCGACTGTGGCCTTTCAGGAGAAACTATTCTATGATTCTATGAAATGTAGCTTAACAGCAAAAAATGTCATTTGTGTCAGTCAGGAAGTCCATATTTCCAATCTTCAAAATACGTGAAAAGGAACAACAACACAGGCCTTCTCTGTTCTTTCATAACACAAGACAATACTGATTCCTAAAAACTAAAACGTTCACAGAGCCTTCTAATAGAGTTCTTGTACTCCAAAGCCTTTCGGAGTTTTGTGTATACAACCTCCAGTGATTTAGTATTAGCAGCAGTAGGGTAAGTCATTTGTCTTTTAGATTTTATGAATATGCCTGTTACTTTGCAACTCTGAATTCTGACATCAATTATGGGCCGTATGCAGGAAAGCAAATTTTAATTTTCACAGTTGACCAACACTGAGATCTGTATGTAAGAAAGCTTCCATATTCATTGCTCAAATAAATTCCTACAGTTTCACTAATAAAAAAATATAAATCAAATCTATAACTTCAGAGAAAAAAGTTGTATAAATTATGATTAAAGCTTTACTATATTTGTATCCCACTTGTTATATTTTCCAAAGAATTTATTTCTTGAGAGAGTAATATAGAAAGGATAGCTCTTTCCTAATAATCCAAGTACTGATTTAGAGCTGAAGAAAAATCATTCTTCAAATGCCCATGTGCTTAGATAGAACAGCCATGTCTTTTGGGAAGAAAGGGAGAAAAGATAATATAATTCTTTCTTTTTTTTTTTTTGCAAATAAGGAATCAGCCTGTCATTTAGACAGCTGAAAATATCTCACTCTACCCTCCCAAAGCTTGTATCATCTAAGTTAATCTTCAACTATCTCTAAGAAGATCTCACAGGATTTCTGAAAGCAGGTACAAGTTTAACACTTTCCATTTACAATCTGAAAAATGATTCAGCTTTAAAATCTCTTTGCCAGATACCATCTCACTCACACAAACCCCTTCATGCAAAAAGTTAAGTCAGTTACATCAGTCTAAATCAATACTCAACTAGCAGACAGTATCTCATGATTTCATCAGTTTTATGTTCCTCTCATTAAATCTCTGCGTGTAGTAAAGCTTAAGTAGGAAGATCAGTAGCATTTTTGTGTTTACATAGTTTATTTTCAAAACAAGTTAAGACCAATACATTAGTATAGGGAAAGTATTAAGTCTTCCCATATAGTAATGTTTTGTGCACACACGGCATCCATCAAAGCTCTAGTGATAAGATACCAGTCAGAGATAATCTGCAAGACCATTCCTAAGAATCTGCATAACCGTAATTAAAACAACATTCCTCTCATTTGCTGCTAGTAAATGAATATTTATGACTTGGTGATTAGTGTTGCTCTTAAGAGCAGCTGAACTAGGTCAGAACAAAAGTCCACATAACACAGTGCTGTGTTCCCAGCCATGATTAGTAGCAAATGTGTTGGAAAGCCCATCAGAACAGGATAGACACAAAATGATACCTTGCTTTGGCAACTCCAAGCCTCAGAAGTGAGATATTAAATGAAAGAGGTGACCACATAGTCGTCTTCCATGCATGCAGACTTACAGCTCACAGCATACTGAGCTATGCTTTCTAGATGCTTTCAGTCACTTTCCTTAATTACATATGCATTTCTTTCAGACCTTTTGAACATTAGCCACAAGGGTCAACTCTTCTTGATTCACAGTTCCTCCTGCTTGTTCTTTCATTGGAATACACAGCAAATGTGGTCTCTGCTCTCCTTTCTACCATTTATGATTACATCAGCTCTCAGTGAAGTATCACAGGCATTCCTCAAATGAAGAGCTTCCATTTTTGATCATCCTTGTCAACATTGTCTGTATCTTCTCCAGTTCTATTACATCATTTTCCTGTTAAACCAGTACTACTTTAGCATAAAACTATGCTCGCTTCCAAACATGCTTAACTGGAACAATATTATTTCAGATGTCAAGTCTTACAGTCATGTGACTTTTTCAACTGGAATCTGATTTTAAGAAGTCTGTTTTCTCTACAGTGGATCAAGGCCACAGCTTCCATTTTTTTCCTAAATGAAAGTGATAAAATATAATCTGAATATCAATAGATGATATTTTTTATCGCCTGAGGGCACACTATTCTGTCAATTCATAAGGCTAACATCATGAAGACATCAATTAAATTTCAGAAAGTAGTGCTGCCTTTCAAACAGGAAATCTTGTTAAAAAGAGCTAGAAACCCTTGCTTGAAAAGGTCAGTCAAAAGCAGGGGCATCATGACAAAAAAAAAAGCACACCTAAGAATCAAAAAGAAGTATCTCCTTTTTACATTCCAAATGAAATAATTTAAACGAATGCTTTTCTGAAAGGCTTAGGATTCTCTCAGCACTGGTCATACAGCTCACAACAACAAAATGCTAGTTATGTATACATGCTGCCACTGCAGTGGAAATGCTGATCATCTAATGATAAGTCATCACCACTTTCTGGGAATGCTAGTAAGACAACAAATTAATATAGGTGCATGCAAAGTTTGTTTTAAAGACATGTAGAGCCCCCTTGCTAAAACTGCAAGAACATTCTATGAACAGACATTTGCTCTAAGTTTATTTTAACAAAGGGGAAATAAAAGATTCAATTAGGATATTGGCTCAAAAGGAGAAGAAAAGAAGAAAAAGAAGAAAAAGAGAAAAAGAAAATAAACAAGAAAAAACAACCCCAAACTTACAGCTTTAGAAAGACAACACTAAAATTGTAGGATTCAGTGGCTTCATAGACTGAAGCGATAAAATAGCATCTATCATCTGCGGATCGCCTGTGTAGATGTCCAAATCACATCACTTCTTCTGGGAAACAAGACTTACAGCTTAACTTTAGTGCCCACTTCACAAAATCTGTGCTACTATTCACAACATGGAAATCTTTTAAAGTCTGAAGGAACATGGAGCTTATACTCTTGTCTGTACTGCATGTTACTGATGAATTCAGTATTCAACACAGCAGATGTAGAGTGAGAGGGCAATTTTCTTCCTAGTTAGCTTAAATAAGAAGCAGATTATTACCCTTTTTTTTTTTTAAAAAAAAGAAACTAGTAGTAGAATCTGCAAATAAAGGAATTTCAGTTTTCAAATCACTACCTAAAGAACAAACACCACAACTCATCTAACCCCTTGAACCAGTACTAACACTACACAGATGTGCTTTTTCTGGTTGTTATTTTACTTTGGGAAAGTCCCTCTCCCCAGGCAAATACAAAAATAAAAAAAAAAAGAAAAAGTCAATTAAGTAGTCATAATTAACAAGTATCTAGAGAAGAAAAAAAAACATTAAAACATTCACTAAAATAAGTTCTCTATAGAATGTGATTACAGACCTTATCATATTTTTTTTTAATGCTGAACTACTTATACAGGGTAAGCAAGAAAATATTTTAATTGGCCTCTAACTTCATATTCTTCCACCTATTAATCTTGTACCATGATGAAAACCTTTAATCTGTCTTTGTAGCAAAAGGATCTCCTACAAGCAGACGGTTAACTTTGGTTATATAAAAAACCAGATTCTTCGAAAGGCAGAGGTGAGCCATGTGAAATATTTAACATGAACCACTTCAGCTGCCTCAAAACAGGTTATAAAGATACATAAACTTTTGATGAATTCACACTATTCAGTTCATCTACTGCCCAGACAGGTCATATCTTGACAACATAGCTGTTTCCTTTAAACTCAAGAGAATGGTAATTGTATGTAAATTCCTGTCCTAACTTCAGGTAGACTATTACTCATTCTCTCCTCAGCTGCTGGGATTATATGCCAATCCTATTCCTGAGTACTTGTAAAAGCACAAAGCAACCTTCCCTGTAGATTCCCCCCGCCCCTCCATGAAAAGTTTTTTATCTGGAGAAATGTTCAGAAAATTCAGAAGCGTGCTGCCTCTCCCCACTTGGCTCCTTACCTATTTACTGGTATAATTCACAAAGTATTTCTACCACTCAATATGTTGCTTACAGTTACTGATGCACATTAACTTAATATCCTGATACCATTATATTTTTTTGGGACTTGTATCTCCTCAGCTTTCTGTGCGTCAGTTTTTCCCAAATTATTACCCTGGCCATTCCTAGGCTACCAGGTGATTCATAATAGCATAAAGTAGTAACACTGGAAGATGAGTACAGCTAATTACTGAAAATAAAATCACAGCTTCAAAGATTGTTCCACACACAATATTTATATACTCTTCTTTACTACATCTTGAGCATGTAAATATATATTAATTTATTAAATATGTAAGTACAGCCTACAGAGTAGATATGGTCTCGTATAATTTCTGGCGGTCGAAAGAACTACCAGAACACCAAAGAACGACGATCTGAACATATACAGAAATAGTCCAAAGCAGTATCACCAGAGACCTCTATAACAAGCATTACTGTGGTATTTTGTGCAGTACAAAACATGGTCTAAAAGTATGAAAAGCTGAGCTTCTTTGAAAAAAATGAAGCAGCAAAAACAGTGGTTTTGGATGCAAATTAAAAAAAAAAAAACAAAAACAAAAAAATCAAAACAAGAAACACATAGTTGAAACTCTAGTTGCTAAGTTATGGAAATGTATTATGAAATTAGATTCTTCTCCCTTCCCAGCTCTTTTGAGTGCCGAGTGCTAAGTATGGACCATTATATGAAATTAAGTCAAGCAACTTTTTTTGGTTTTACCATTTCAATACATAATTTGGAATGCAACCATGAAATAGCACAATTTATCTCTAAAAATAAGACCAGAAAGTTTAGTGGCTCTTGATTATGTTTTCCTTACAAGGATCCTTTGCAGAAAAGTACACATTTCAGTTTAGAACAATGATAATTAGTGCCTGTGGGAATAAAGCAAACTAATTTTTTCCACAGCAATATAACTTCCTGTAACTTTAATTTTTACATTATGATACTCAAGCAGTTACTCAGATACAAAATTTTACTGTCTACAGTCTGATCAGGATTTGAAACAATTAGCTGTTTTCAGTTCAACCTTCCTCCCACTTAAAAAAAGGCTAGTTTTACTCATTTGTTATTAAAAAACGTGTACAAAGAAAGAGAATTTGCCAGTAAGTTCCACGTATTTTTAAGGATGCTAACGAATTCTTCTAGCTTTGGATTAAATTATTTAAAGTGACAAAACCAAACAGATGCAACTTCTAAGTGCACCTGGAGTACAGGTACTGCGGCTGTCCGCTTCTCAGTGTTGCAATGGAACTCATTTTCAGAATTCCAAGAACTGACTAGGAAGAGTAATATTTAATCTACATAAAAGAGGGCATAGCCAAATCACTTAAATACAGATATAAGAGCTGACAGTGGTTTGCAAGAGACAACACTACAGAGGCTACACTCCAACGTCTAATGTCAGTCCCAGAGTACATTTAATGGACACACAGTTCAGATGCAGAGGAAACTACAGCTGTCCTTAGAGTCCTTGAATAGTTATTTTTCCTTCAGCAACAGTAAGAAACAGTGTTTTAATGGGAACGTAGCTGTAGAATAGAAAAGACAGCGACCAAACTTGAAGAATAGGCCTCCATCCTTTCCTACCGAAATGAAAAATAAATATCAGCACTTTCTTTTCAAGTTTTTTAATGATGCACAGGGAACTATGTTTAATCATCACACCTCATCAGGAGGATTCATTAAATACTTCAAAAGAAGCTTCTAAAAAAGACCAATGTTCTATTTTATAGAAAATACCCAAGCCTACATTCCCTTGTAGACTTCTCAGCCAATGGTATTGGATCTTTCCCAAAATAAATCCTGGGGTTACAGAATTAGACCAAGAAAAGCACTAATGCAACGATGAATTGAACAGACATCGTGTCATTCACCCGGGCAGCTCGAGAAGCCAAAACAGAGTCAATCCATATGGTGAAGTTATGCACGTTTTAGTATTTACAACATCCTTATTCCCTGACTTTAAGGCTCTAGAAATTCAACAGCCCTGTTGCAGAGTTGTAAAACAACAAAATCAAACAAACCTCAACAAATCCTACGCAACTAGTCACATACCAGACTTGTAATCCTGATGATGAAATTCCCATAATTTTCAAATGGAGCTCAGAAATGACTATTACATGGAAATTAGAAATTACTATTGTATCTTCTCATAAACAACAACATAAAAAAACCCCACATTCTTTTAAGTAACAAAAATAGCTTTTTACTTTATTTTGAAACACATCACAACTTGTAGATCAGCTGTTCCTATTACTTCACAGCCATTAACCTGATTTTTTACTTGAATATTTTAAGCATTGTCCTACCAGCACACAGGTGTTTATGCTTCTCATTTTTAGAGAGAAATGGTATGTACAGTTAATCTCCAAATAAATAATTTCAAGTATAGTAAAAAATGCTCTTCAATGGCACGAAACTAAGTACTAATAAAACTGTTCAAGAAATGTATTTTAGTACCATTCCTCAAAGATGGCTTTACACTCCATAACACAATTATCCTTGCTTCAGAATGAGCCATTTCATAATGTATTAATTTGAACTCACCACTACTTTACTTACAAGACAGCTACAAATGGTTTTCATTTTAAAATCTGTTTTATTCTTAGTTCAGCACTGTCCTTTTTCATCAATACCTCTAACAGTTAACTTCAGTACCCACTTTAATCCACAAAGAAAATCAAAATGTAGCATTCAATAATCAAGTATTTCTTCATCTGAGTATCATGAAAGCCTCCCACACAAAACCACAGGCGGGTTAGTAAAACTTCACCAAGAACATTACGAAAGCACTGTAAAGCAGTTTGGACCTACTAATAACTGCAACTCTATTTATCTTCCCACAAAAATGAAACAGCTTTGATTAAAAGAAAGCAAAAATTCCCCAACCACAAGTCATTTCACAGTGACATTATCATGACATCTTCGAGACCTGGAGAAAAAATGGAAAATTAAATGATCTTGTCATGGTGTGGCCAATAGAATACACCAAAGAACAATTCAACCCCTGACTTCTCCATTAACATTCGGAGTTTATTTTCTTCTAAGTTTCATCAATTAGATGGATTCCTTCAGCAAAACTAATTGGAGCCAATCTTTCATAGACAACAGTTCGAAAGACAAATATGCCTAAACTAGGCCGATCTACTGACAGCACTACAAAGCAAAAAAACTCAAACTGTTAATCTATCCTTTCACTCCACATAAAATGCGAAGTGCTGCATCAAGTCCTTAGCAGCACATGGATGCAAGTAATTCAAACTACCATATGGCCAATTAAAAAGCATCACTGATCTAAAGTAAACACACTGAGCATGTCTCCCTCAAAAGAATGACTAGCGGGTTTGTATGAAGTACAGGAGGAAAGTCATAAAAAGCAATTTGGTTTTGCTCTGCCACACACATTTGCCACAGTCCTCTCTTCCCACCATTCTTTTTCAGGGAGAAAGGGAGGAGGGAAGGAGGTGAGGGGAAACACGATGGAATAGATCGGCTAAAGCTTTTATTCGCTATTAAAGCACATGAATTCAATGCTTAAATATCACTGTTTCAGACATGTCGCAGGTGAGCATGCACACACATATACTGCTTCCTCTGGCTTACAACCTTAAAGAAATATATCAAGTAATCCATCACTATAGAGAGATGTTTTTAAACATATCTGTTAATTACCATGATTATACTGAGTTGTCCCTAATGCTCACTCCCTTGCTTTTAGTTTAGGGAGGAAAAGTAAGCTTAAAGTAAAAAAAAATAAAAATCTGCAAAGCGTAATATATAGTTTAAAGCCTTGACCTGAATATTTAGTATCGTATCCTGAGCAGGTCCTAATTTTGACTGAACAGCAGAAGATCCTGCAGAGTTCATTTCAGGCTGCAGGCATTTGATACTGAACTGACCTCACAGTATTTACATTCCCCTTAGGAAAATCTGGCATGCAGTCCAACTGGGGAAGATCATGTCTAACATTACTTGAGCTACCAGTGCTAGAAGCAAGCAGAGTAACAGTGAAAAAAGTAGGATGAATGATCAGGGCACATATATAGAAATAAAATTAAAAGGAAGAAGAGAAAGAGAAGGTCAAAACAGCAGAAGAAAAGAATTGAAAAGACAAGAGATGGAGACAGTTGTTTTTCTGATATAAATAACTCCCTAATTTTTTTTTTCAACCCATCAGTGCAGACAGCCTTTTCAACTAGTAAAAAGTAAATTACTTCAACTCAAGGAAAATAAACTAATCAGATGATTTGAAATATTTGTGTCTGCTCATAACAAATTAACAGCTGCCAACTACAGCTTTGTCTGCGTTGCATTTGATTTCTTGTTGTGGTTGCCAAATTTGGACAGAAAAAAAACAAACCCATAAAACTCCTCCATAAGCTCTGCTTTTAACCATTCCCACTACAGTTATAATAGAGACACCTGTTGAATCCAGCAGTTAAGTAAAATCCAAAATGTATTCACCTCCATTCATTACAATTTTAAGTACCTACCACGCAAAGGAATTAGATGGGAATACAAGAGTCAGTCACCAAAACCCCTACTCCCATTTTTCCTAGAAGTGCTTATCCCAAATCTCCGAGCAAGTGAAAAGTTACGTTTGTTCTTTACAGATCCACTCTGCCAGCTACATAATTTCCTATATACCAGGCCTGGTGAAATTGTACAAGAGACAGAGGTTCTGAACCAACTCCACATTAATTTCTTCACCTCCTTGAAATATTAACCAAAAAGCTTAAATTACCATAATTTCTTTAAAAGGTCTATTTCCAATTGTGCAAGGCAATTTTTAAACAAAGTAATAAAATAACTGAAATGCATGAGTTCTTGTACAAGTTAATGTTGATTGCAATACCTGTCTAAAATGACAATACCTTCAATCCTCATTAAAAGTTTGAGAAGATTATAGTTCTCTTCTGCCTACTTTAACAACTTACAAACACCATCACTGAAAATTGAAAACCAACTCAATTATTGAACAAAGACTGCAAAAGACCCTCTCCCTCTCTTATTTAAAACCAAAATGCTAACAATTCCAACTCCTCAGCCTGCTGCAGTCTCTCAGGTAGCCCAAGCTCAATCATTGAGAGCTGTGAAACACAACTAACTCCACTTGCAAGCTAATAGGACATCACCACTTTCATCAACAGATTTTTTTTTCTACTTATGTTTCACTTCACGTAGTTCTTTTCCATCTACAAAATTGCAAGATTTTCACATAACTTACATATTTGAGCTCAAAAAATGTTTTGAAGCAGCAAGCACCCAAACAAAAGATTATAAGGAAGAGGATAAAGCACTGGCACTTGAATTGAATGCAGAATTCGATGTCACTTTTTGTTGTTTTAAACCACAAAGTGAGCAATCAGAGGCAACAGAAATCCCGAATTTCTTGTTAGACAGGTTTGGCACTCTCACCTGAAGCCGAACAAAAACCACAACATAGTGAGCTCTATTCTGAAACACATTGCAAAATCTCTTTTGTGTTTAGCTTGCGATACAAGAATAAAGAGCACTTCAGGAAAAAGTTCAGATTTCTCCTGATGTCTAGAAATCTTTTTATATTTTGAAACTGAAGCAAAATGCAAGTGTTTCATGTAAGAAATATGGAGTAGGGTGTCCTTCAAAGAGGCATAAAGAACAATGTGTCATATATATTATACACACACATATATATTTAAAAATAAAAACCCACTACTGGCAGTGAGAGGGCCAAAAGGATATTGCTTCATTTCATTCATATTTAAACAGAAGTCACTTGACCCATAATTAGACACTTGTCTACATAATTCCAAGACTTCGTCTTTTATGCTGTTTATTATGTACTACACATTGCATTCAGCTAGAAAATTGCAGAGATTTAATGGTTTTGTTGTAGAGTTTATCTGCTTTTAAGAACAAAACTTTTCTTAAACAGTATTTGTGGCAGGGAAAGTTTTAATCTGGGAAAGATTTTAATTCAATTTCCAGGAAAAAATCCTTTAATTTAGTAACTGAATTATCAGAGAGACAGGAGCTACAGAAAAAGAAATACAAGGCTCAGTACAAAATGATATGAAAGCCAAACCATCTTTTCCAGCAGTGCTACCACAATTCACACTCTGCTTTCTTCTATTCTCATCTCCATACTATTTCAAAGCAAGGTTTATTAAGTGGCCTTGCTGATTGTCAGTTCATTTTTAGCTGAAGTTGAGCAAAAGGAGGGACAGAAGCAGGACACAGACGGTATGGCAGAGATCAGAACATACCAGTGTCTCAAGATTCATCAGCCTGGTATAGTCCCTAGGTATGCTTCTATAACGATATAAGAAACCCGAAGTCAGTATTTTTAACTAACCACCAAATACACACAGATAGCCCAAGACTCCCAGTGCTGAGTGTAAGTATTTAGCCTCCCAAACCCTTCAAATTCATTGTAGAACAATTTTAATAGCTACCTTCTGCCCAATCAAAGACAACTTCAGTGACCTACACTCGTAAAATTCACTATATTAGAGATATTCTTCTTAGGTGTTCAATTCAGCCAACTAAAAGTGTATCGGTTCAAATGTCAAATGCTTTTAACTCTGCGGATACAATAAAGAAGATGGATCAATTAGTAAAAGCTAAAATTTCATTAATTGAAAAAAAAGTTAGTAACATTTGTGTTCTTTATTAACTGAAAATGTCTCAGTGTTTCAGATCAGGTAGGCAACCGATACCCACATCAAGCATAGAAGATAGAGATTGTACCACAAAAGAGATTTAAGATCAGAACAGATTATATGAATTTCTAATGAGGATTAACTTGCATCATTATTCTGATTAAATTTTAGTGTTAAAATAAACATTTGATGTTATGACATTGATTGCTCAAGCACATATTTTTGTAATTTTCTTTTTCAATCTTTTGTATCAAACTTTATCAAAGAGTTCAACCAAGAAGTTTTAAATTTATCCAGAGGAATTTTTTTTGTACATGGAAAAAATACAAAAGAAAGTAGCCTTACAAAATGATGTGGCCAACATATAAAAACAACCAACCAACCACCCACCCAACAGTCTTAGCCAGCTTGACTCTCTGCATCGGGAAACCAAGCTATCCTCTTCAACCTGTTAAAAGGTTTTTTTCTTCACCATAGGTACTTGGGAGCATGACTTGTTTATTCTTGCCACTTACAATATTTCATTTTGAAGTAAGCTTTTCGTCCTTCTTAAAAACCAGGTTCATTGAAAAACTTCAAAAGATATGTCACCTGTTTTTCCACAGCCCAAAAGATATTCTCAAAAATAAGTGTTAGACATCAGTGACCAGCTGCCTAATCTGTAGTATTTGACACAAAATTAGAGAATTAATAAAATATAAAATGACAATATTTTGCTAGTAGTACCACTCCAATAAAAGCATCAAATGCTGTATTTTTTGCAGGATTTATACAGTTTCAGAAGTCCTACTTACTTGGTGAGTAGTAAAGAGTATAAAAGTTTCCATGAAATACTGTAATTGAAGATGGCAAAGATGGCATTTTAAAGTCAAACCTTCACTGGGTATTCTCCTTTCAAACACCTTTGCTTACTAGGACACCTCTTACCTGGTCTGACACACTGAAATGTTTCCAGTTAATAAAGCACAAAATTATTTCTTTAAGTATTTGTTTCTACTAAACATGATTTGTAATAGATTCTGGAAGAAAAAAAACAGGAAGCTAATTTTAAAGGGTAAGATGCTTGGCAATGTACCTTTCCTAACAAATAATTGTTCTTACTAAGTAACTGTGGAAAAAGCCATGAAGAACTAAGTTTCTGAAGCCTCCTGAATACGCAAGTGTTTTTTAATAGTTTATATAAAGCTCTATGACCATCGCATGCCACACAGGCATTCAAAATGCTGTCTGAAAGACTTTTTTTCCACTTCACAGATTTCAAACAAGTATTCAACTCAAGTTTTATAGGTCTGGAGCAGAAAGATGCAACTTCACAACCAACTATTTAAGTAGACCTCCCTACCAGTACTGCGAAGTAGGAATCTTTCCCAAAGGGTTTACTGGAGTGCCTGTGCTATCAAGTTCCCATCCCCATACTTCTACTTCTGAAGGTGGCTACTGATGCAACTTCTTCCCCGCCAACATCACTCCCCTTGAACCAAATGCAAGAGCAAATGAAGTAAATGGAGAGAAACAGCTATCGTCCACATACAAAAGAAAGAAGGCAGGGAAGGAGGACAGAAAAGGGGGAAGTGTTTAAATTCAGGCATTTACTTACTGAAACACAGAAAAACACACACATACAGGCACCACGTTGGCAGGAATCCCAGCAGTCAGGGCTGTAGAGCTTTGCTTCCAGCCAGCATGTGCCTCAAGCTTCACAGGAGTTTTCTCCCTCTCTCACACGCACACAGAAGCGTACTGAAGATCACTCTGAACTGCCAACCAAAGTGTATCTCAGGTTTAATGAAAGTGTAATTCATTATAATAAGAGCCAGCATAACATAAACATATGCAGGAAAAACAGGCTTAGCGTAGCACCACAACAGACACCAGTTTTGATCCAGTACAACCAAACACTTGCAGACCACAGAAAAAAAAGTGTGTGCAATTCCTTTAAGGAAAAGCAAAACACAATTTGCACCAGGTAAAATTTGGACCCATAAAAAGTTCTATTAAATAGTGGCTACATCAAGTAGACTTCTCTGTTGGAAAAGGTCACAAGGTACCTGCCTGCCAGTTCAGGCATTTTCGGAAGTGCCCCTCAGTTGCAGGTACTGCAGGACAAGGGTACCAAGACAGCGAAGAGAAAAAGAACCTGTGCAACACCCTGACACAACAGGAAGAGGAAATACTAGTACAGGCCCCAAAATAATTCTTAGAGTGTACATCAGTTCAATTATCTTTTCTTCCAAAGGGGCGAGGAGTTGGGAAAAAAATGCACCACTATGTTTATAAGATAATGCGGCAGCCACCTACATAAAAAGTGATGATCAATCATCATTTCTTTGCTTTTCAACACCCTTCTACACATATGGTAGATACTGAAAATGAAAGACCACAGAACAACTCACTTCACAGTAACAACATCATAAAGTATATATTAGTTTTAGGTGCTACTGTTCATCCCATTATCAACTAAGGCCGAAGTTAGGGAAGAAATGTTACCACTTCCAAAACCAAGGATCCAAAACTGGGGAAGTTAACTTACTAATTTGTTAACAGACATCACAAAGCTTGAGTGTCTTCAATGCCTTTCTCATAGATTTCAACATTTCACATAACAACTGACAAACAGTTGTTTGGGTTTTTTTTAATTTTTAAATAACTATCCATTAATTCTTACCAGTGTTTAAAAGCATGGTTATGGTTTAAAAAAGAAAAAAATCAGTAAACTCCCTTGTGGTTTCAAGTCTATCTTAGTAAAACTAAAGCATTCAAGGTATTACCCAATTTAGAAACACACTTCAGGAAAGAGACAGCTCAAAATATCAACCACAGACGTCACAGGCAAAAAGAGACTTTATAAGCACAGCAAATCCCGACTTTCACATTTGATATTCTACCTGCCAGACTAACTTTGAAACAGGTTCGTAAGCCAGGGGTAATAGGCCCTGCCAGACCTGCACACGAGTCAGACAACATGTTTTCACAAGGTGAACTTTTGCCACCCTTCCCTCTGGGAGAAATTCCATTGAGTTCACTCCTAGGAAATCAGCTCCTGTCCCTGCTCCTTTTACTGACTTCCCACTGCCTCTTCTCCCTTCTGCCTGGTTTAGTCTCCACTCCTCCCCGTTCTGTAACTACTCCCACCTTTTAACCTTCTCCTTTGGTACCACTACCTCCCTCCATCCTCTTCCCCTCGCACCCCCCCTCCCCAGTCTGCTTTTTGGATGCAGTCCCACCTCTCCTCCTCTGACCCACACCTGTTTCTTCCCATGTCTAGAATCCTTTCACCTCCACACCGAGCTTCAGCATCGCAGTATTTTTTTTCTTGAAATATTTCAGTGGAATAAAGAAGTGTTAAAATAGATAATAAATTTGCAAGCATTCCTAAAGACTTCTTTTCTGAACAGCTTTGCTCACCACAAAGGTAAAAAGCACAGGTTAGTTTGTTGTAATGTTATGTCCCAGTTCATCCATCTCGCCATATGCCACTATTTAACCTAGGGGCGCTGTCATATAAGAATAAACCGAACGAAGGCCAAGAATAAACTTCATTCTGTCCTTAATTTTAGTAAAATAAAAGGTTACAACAAGAAAAGAACTAAATTTGTGGGAGGAATGCTGTGATTCTTACTGTTGGAGGAAAATAGCCTGATCTGTTCTTATTTTTTTCAAATTCCATTTTTTCCGTTCAAGAAAAGGCTTCTCTGCAAACATGACTAGCTGTTCTTTGATTTTTCTGGAGAAAGTCTCAGCTGAATGGGAGAGGATCTTTAGAATGCACATAAAAGACATAGGTTCAAACAAAAGCTGAATTCTCAACGAGCACAGGCTTATTTTTGTAAACAACAGAAACTCGAGGCTGAAAAAGATCTTATCCCTTTTAATCATGTAATAAATTTTTCTTAGCTTCCCAATTTTCAAGCTACGTGCCTACAATAAGCAAACCTGTATTGACAGAAGTCTCTATAAAAGCACACAAAACCTCTATTTGATGCAACAGTGAATTCACCTTGGCTTTGGCCTGGGTTTGCCAATGCCTATAGGGAAATATTGTTCTGATAAATATAGAAAAAGGTAAACTTCAACACAAAAGCCTAAAAATGAAAATTTAAGTTTTTAAGAACTTTTTCAGTCAGCTGCCCAAAAAGCATCAGTCCTATAGCAGAGTTAAAGACATATCAAATTCTAACACCCAAACAGCTTGTTTACTGAAGAGTACTTCTGTAGAAGCCAAACTAGTTAGACTGATGCAAAATTGCTCAAATACCATCCTTGGATTGATTTTTAAAACAACTTTATTTAGTAAATTAATAACCTAAATAATATAAACTTTTTTTTTTAAAAAAAATCAATACAAAAGTCTAAGTATGTTCAGAACTGCTGAAATGAAAAAGGAAAAAAGGCATGAAAAGTAAGCAAATGCCTGTGTTGGGATAATCAGGTGGTTTTAACCAGCAATAACTGTTTCTTAAACATAGACATATGAATAAATAGACACACATGGAGAAAGACATATTTATGTAATTTTATAGCACTCAAAACTAGTACCTTAGTGCCAAATGACTATGTAGTCATTACAAGGTACTAAAAACATCAAGTTGAAAATTCTTATTGATTTTAACAGGTGAAGAGTCTGAAGCCCATGACCAAGCATGTCTCCCAGTATCATACTGGGATTGCCACACAGATCCATTTTCTCATGCACTTACAAATAATGTAAGTAACTTAAGCTTCCCATATACTATCCAGCTTAAATCTGTTTTGGGGATAAAGCCCTTAACTTCCCAGAGCTCAATGAGCTCACAAAGCATAAGTAACTAGACCAGTGAAGTACTCTAAGCAGAACAAAAGAAAATCTCAAATTCTTCAGCATTTTCAAACTGAGGAGTTTTCCCATATCTTGTTTTACTTCATAATACAGAAGATTCAATAGTTAACTGACAATGAACTAACTAAAGGTTATATTTAAATGCATCATTATACTTACAGCCCTATATTCTAGGTAAAGTTTAGTAGTTGCATAAATAAATACTACGCCCAAATCAAGCATTATTTCAGAAAAGTCTACTGATAAGAGTTCCCATCAAGTGACGAGGAAGGGCTATCTGTGCATATTTCCAACATTAAGTAAACAAAACCAGACTTTCTCACTCCTAAAGAAATGAAACACTTTAACAATGTAACCAACCACATCTCATAGGAACATATACAATACATTATGGCATTACGTTTGTTTTTTTTTAACTCCAAATAACAAACACCACCTTTTGTCATTTGCATTTACAAGGGATGGGGAGGATGTGGGGGAAGGATTCTGTCATTACCAAGTATTAGAATTCTTCTACTAATTGAAAAATCGCAAAAAAAAAAAGTCCAAGTCCTAGCTAGCATCAACTTACTAATACAACCCTATACAAAACCAAAACCACCTTATGCAATGGAAACAACTCCTTGCCTTTCCCTGTTTCAGAATATCTTCTTAAAGCTAGAACAAACCCAATGTCATCAGAAAAAAAAGTGTATGTAAAATAGTCACCATTTGGTATTTACTTATTCTGAAAATGAATGTACACATCCCAAGAAAAATAGTGTCCTTTAAAAATAATCACATTTCAATGCAGTCTGTATCCTGAGTCATTAGTTTGAAATGCCAGTCCAAGGAATGTTAAGATTTAGCTGACGATTATCTCCTCGACATTATCCCAATTTGATTATACAGTGTTTACTACATCAAAGCCAGAAAAAGCACAGTAATAGATTCAGTGACACGCCCACTTGGAACAGCCAAGACCTATTATTAAAGAACCATAAGAATAATTTTCAAAAGGTTTTTATTTTCAAACACAGTCTAGCATAAGATCTTACCATAAAGCAAGGTTGTTAAATATTTTTATTCAACCCACATATTTGAAGCTGTGCCTCAGAAGTGAGGTGAAATAATTTATGTGATCAGGAAACTTGACTATCCTTCTTGTCTAACTCTCTTATTCGACACATTACAGAAATCCAACAGCCAAGTTTCACATGGCTGAATGCATCAATAGCCTGCCATTAACATTCACTCCCTTGTAACTCATACCAGAACATAAAAACAACATACATCTTTCAGACCTGTCCACGAACAAGTTTTCAACATTTTTAGTTTTAACATAGTTTTGTTATGCTGTAATGAACATAATAAACACTAACATTTAGTGAATCAGAACATTCAAACGAGCAGGTTACAGTTAAAAATCCACATGTGGGGGTGCCTGTATAGCACAAGGTCACAACAACCTGCCCTGTTTCCCACTCACGCAGGAGCACCACAAAAGTTTAGAGTCAGACAACTAGAATTATTATAATCAACACATCATCCGGAGTTACACTGCCGAGGATTACAAGATAGTGATTATAATGTTGTCACCCTGCCTATGTTAGCTCTCACATCTCCTCTAGCACCGGTAGGGCTGAATGCTAGACAGCTTTAAAAGGAGAAGCTGTCATTGGGCAGAAGTTTAAATTCAGCTTGAGAGGCTACATAACAAACATGTATTTAACTAAGGATGCCAAACTGGTTGTACCATGTGAACCTTTCAGCAGGCTTGACAGCACTACCCCTGCTATCCTCCTACACCTATCAAATCACAGAGAAGTGTTGTTTGTGCAACATGTTTTCAAAGATGCAGCACAACTTTTAAGTATCAACAGAGATATTTAGTGTTGGCTATCAGCAAAACAATCAGCTTAATGTACATTCTAACAGTTATGATAACACCTTGAACACAAGATCTTATAACACACGAGTACAAGAGATAACACAAGAGTACACAAACAACCTGCCACTTGGTAAGTTTGTGCATAAGCACATCAGTCACTCTACATTACCTGTCCACACACTTTTTTTTATTCCAAGAAAACTCCAGTTGCTATTTTCCACTAACACTTTATTCATAGACTTATTCTATGACAAGTTCCATCTGAAAGCATAGAAGAATTTCTTTTAATATTATACGCACACACAAAACCAGCTCTCTTGAATTTTCACTCATCTTCATTTAATAATCTGAACAGAACACTGGAGGTGAAATCCTTAGTACATTCCAGTCCTCAGTCTGGTATAGTTCTTGTCAATTGCTATACAACACTAGCATAACATAAATGACAAGAAGGCAGAATAGAACAGCAGAACAAACATGTCACCTATTAATAAGAATATCCTTTCTAGAGAGCCCAGCACCAGTTCTGACCAGATTTTTCTAGCATTACCCTTCAGTATATGTATTTTTTTAAATTTTGTTTAGGATCAAATCAAACATGTTCCTATATAATATAAACCATGCAACAGATACGTAACACCCATCTCACAATGTCCACAATGCAACTTACACAGAGCAGCTACCTTTTGCTCAACACTAAGACACAAAAAAACCTACCTGCAGCCTATGATCTCTGTAACTATTAGTAACCTTCACCCATACAAGTTATACCACTGATGACTCTATCCATTTAAAGATGGTAAACCAAACACGCAGCTTAGTGAGTAAAAACTCCCAAATTAATCGAGAAAAACCTGAACATTGCTAAATCACAGAAAAACAAGCATATTAACTGGACAAATATACAAAGGTGCCACTTTAACATTTTTCAGATAAGGATGGTCTGTCTGGAGAGGAAAAGTTTATAAGAAGTTCGTACAGATCTGATCAACGCAGCCTCTGGACTTCTACGGAAGCACTCTATTTCCATGCCTCTCATTCAAAAAGACAATACAGCAAGTCTACCGCAGTGGACACACTTCTCAAAACATACTAAAACACGAATAAAAAAAGTAACGAGGATCAATGCTAGGAGCAGAAACAGGAGGTCTGCAAGGAAACAGACCCACTAAACGTTCAAAGCGGCTTTAAACAACAGAATTACTAGAGAACAGGGATGAATCAAGACTCTTCTCCCAGTGACAAAGTAAGATCTTGCCACTTGGAAAGTATTTATGGCACGACAGTGTATACACACAAGTGTCAAACAGACAAACTCAAGGTATTCTCAACTTGCAAGGACATTTGTTCTAGATTTTCACAGTCACAGCAGAAATTTCATTTGAATCTGAATCCTTAAAGCAGCTTTAATTAAAAGTATTAACACAAAAACTCAAGCAATTGTTTTAGCTGCGCAGAATTCAGTAAACGGAGGACTACATACACTATGACAAGCTTGAATACTCCTTTTAGATTTACAGCATAACATTTAAATTCAGTTTGGAATACACTCAAGATTACAGCAACATTTAGACAAACTAATTGAAAATTATAGTATTGTGACAGATAAACATTCAACTTACTTTACATAATATCTTGCACCTTCAAAAGTATAAGCTTCCTCCCAACCTGTGGGTAAGTCTGGAAAACAATTAGCAAAACATTCCAATTAACTTTTGAAATGATGATAGCCATACTGGTCTACTCCCTAAAACTAAGGTAGTTAAACTATTGTGTGTCTCATTCCACGGATTGAAAGCTTTAGTCTACAAACAAATATTTTAGAACTGGCTCACAATACTGTCTCAGTTTAAATTCTGTAATCTGAAGCTACATGCACGAAAATCTGATTTGGATTTCTCATCTTCAAATAATAACAATAAGGGTTTAAGTGTGCCCTTATTTAAAAATGTTCCTTCCTTTGACAAGGACCTAGAACTCACGGTCATCGCCAGATCTTTCTGCCTTGAGCTTCACTAGCATCAAACTACCTGACAGGGAAAAAATCTAAACAAAAATCAGTTTAGTGAGTTTGCGTTACATGCAAGTCACAAGTATCTTAACATGCATGATATCAACTACACCACAAGAGTATTTGCATTATATTAGCATAATTCCATCACTGTTGTGACTAACAAGTGCTCCTGCAGTGTTTACAACTCTATTTGATTTTACATGAAAATAATTTTCAATGCAAATCTAGTGGAGGAAGTGGGTACATCTTTTCCTTCTCTGTTATCATTCTTAAGAGTCAGGAGTCCACATATAAAAAAAAAAACCCACCGCTAATGGTCAATTTTTTTTTCAAGTAATAGCTTCCTGTTGTAATGGAAGCTCTGAAAATGTTGGGCACCTCCACGCAACTCTAGATACATCATTATCTTTAAAAGTTTCCCCAGTTAATAAAACCAATAATTGATATGTAGGATACGCTCATTGAATTCTAAAAGCAAAAATGCATTTCCTAATTAAAAGAAAAAATATTCAGTGCATGTGATTCTTTTTTTCCCCCCAGTTTACTTTTTTGCTCTGGCTGTCTTTTTTCTTTACTCCTGTCTTCTCTAGAAGAAAAATCAAGGTGTCTTTTGATAACAGCACAGGGCAAAGTACAGAAAACAGGAAGTCTCTCTAGCAGAAGCATTTATGGCTGCTAGAAGAACTTTGCAAAAAATACCTTTCCAGTGCTGAATATCTCAAGGAATAAAAAGCACTTCAATTCCTAATGCAAGGCAAAGCTTTCCTCTTTCTCTAGTAAATATCTCACCAAATTATTTAATGAGGAGCTTTAGAATAATATAGATTTCCAAAGAAGTGTTATGTGCTCAAAAAATGTTTCTTAAGAGAAGACATATTTTGAACATATTTTGACTAGGTTCCAAAACAATGGTTAGGGCAAAACAAGATATAAAACCCAGAATTAATCCGTTTGATTATATCTATGTATGAAGAGATTCATTAACATACACATGAATGAGGAAAACTACAGAAAGAGGTTTGTTTTGCAGACACTTCAGTATCTGATTCACTAATCATGGTCAGCATATCCAAGGTTGTGCCTCGCTCTTATGTTCAGAAACAAGTTTAATTTACCTGATAATAACTCTGCTACATTACATACAATACTCCAGATACTCAAAGGCAAACTGCATTTCCTTTAGAAGGCACTTAATGGCAGAAACGAATGAGACACTTAACAAATTTCTGGGAAATCACCATCAGTCAGAGACACTGGTGATAGTTTAAAAAAGGAATTAATACTCAGCTAATATTAGTGTCCAACACGCAAAGCACTTCACATACATCTGCCCCCATGCATATTGCTGTAGATGAAGGCCAGTTCCTCAATTAATCTGAGTACTGAAAGCAGGGAAAAGAGGAGCCTGATAGCAATCAGTAGTTCTATTTCCCGGCATTAAATGACTTCTTACAAGCAACAGCCCTTCATTGCAGATCAAACCGCCAGAGTTTTAATAGCCAGAAAACTGTGCTTTTTAAACTATTCCCAACTCAAAAAAAAAAAAATAAAAAAACAACAGAAAGGCTGCCCACAGTCTTCTAAAAGGCTGCTTCTGATTTCTTAATGCGTAAGTATTAACCAAACATAAAAAGCAAATAATCTGATATAGTCCAATTCACTTGCAGATTTTCCTGCGATTATCCAAGTGATTACATACATAAAAACAACTGCTCTTATTACTATACTCCACCACCTCCCAGTGGCACATGCAGCCTGTGTGCAATTCCAGCAGTCAGAGTTTGGCTCTGGGTCTCCAGAGTGTCTGCTGTAAATCCTCCTCCTCCTCCAGCACCTCCTGCTGCTACTTCTCCAGAGTGGAACAAACAGCGGTAGCAAAGACGACCGATTCCACCCTCCTCCCTGCAAGTTATTCCTCATGTTTCAGTGTCTTTTCCTCCTACCTATTCCACCTCTTTCAGTCACTTAGAAACCACCCACACTCGCAGCCTAGATGGAAGTAAAGGGAGGAAAAGGGTTTCTAGGTGACTACGTTTAGTGGAACCAGCCTCTACATTTCCAGTATACCTATCGTGGTTATATCTAGGTACTGCTGGAACAGAAATAAGATGAGTTGGTTTAATGCTGAACTGAGAAAGGATGCTATGCAGGTGAGCATAACCGGGGCAGCCTGTAAGAAGCACGAGAGGAATAAGGCAGTCTCTAATGGTAACTGTACAATATTATAAGGGTGATGCAAGGCAACAGAAAGAAAGCGAAGAAAAGAGAAATTACACAGACACGCAGGGAGAACACGGGTGCAAAGGAAAGCGTTTTCAGAAGAAGACGCGGAGCAAGCTGATGGCAAGCTGGACGCGCAAAGGCTGCACCCTAATGTCATTCCTGCTCACCCCGGGGGCGAGCAACTGCGAGAAGTGAGGGGGGCGCGGGAAGCGCGGGGTGAGGAGTTCTCTCGGGCGGCGGCGGCGGCACCAGGGTGGTTTCCAGCCCCGGGGGGCTCGGGGGCAGCGGGGCGAAGCCGGAGGCGCTGCCCTCGCCCGCGGGGGGCGGTGGGAGCGGGAAGGGGCCGCGGGACTGAGCCCGCCCGGGGGCTGGGGCGGGCGGGGGGCGGCGGGCTCGGCGAGACC
>VWZL01003334.1:982902-1174978 GCA_013396915.1 Stercorarius parasiticus
GGGGGGCCTGGGCGGGACGGCGCGGGCGGGAGAGGTCCCGTAACGGTCCGAGGAGCGGGGGTCGCTGAGGCGGTTTCATACCGCAGGGGAGGGGGGGGATGAGTCCCGCGGTGGTGGGTTGAGAAGGTGGGTTCCCCCCGGGGCTGCCGGCGGGCACCGCGAGTCCCAGCGGCCCCAACGACCGCTGGCTCCGGGAGTCGCTCATCGGGTCTGTGAAGACGCGCATTCCTGCAGGAAATGAAAACTTTTGCCGAATTTCCTCCAGGGGTGTAAATGTTCTTCTCATACTCTCCACTGTAAGCTTTGCTTTTCTTTTTTTTTTTTTCAGTTTCTTATATAAAGGTGTAGTCTTCAGAAGTAAGAGTAAAGAGATGCCATATTTTTTTTGTTCATGTAAACAACCCCGTCTGAAGCGTGTGGCTGTCCTCCAAAAGAGATCTAGGATATGACATGCATACATGGTTTCAGTGTTCAGGGAGGTGGTAGTAATTCAGGTAAAATCCACGTCTGCAAAAATGAAAGTGTGCGTCTGTACTTTTATTCACATGAATAATCTGATTGCGTGTGCATTTATACGTAGCTATGCACGCCTTTGATTTAAGTTATAAATGAGAAGTGTAAATTACGAAAGGTATGTTGTGGCCATGATATTTCTAAGAGAATCTCGCCTTACAAAACCACTCTCTGAATGAGAAGTAAAGCTGGGAAGCCTGTTGGTATTCCTGTGTCCGCAAAAACATTTGACATTCACAGCTGACAGTATTCCACCTAGCAGCTTTGTCCTCTCTCCCGTTCTGAACACCTTGGGGAAAAAAAATTTGACATAACAACTTGCTGTGTGGTTTGGTCCCCACCACACCACATGCGGCCAAAACCTTAAAACCCAGTTGCCCCACACGAGATATTCCAGACCTGAAGAGCAGTCAACCTGCAGGCAGATCTTAAGTTACCTTTAAGTAACTGGATGTAAGATAAGAAGTCCTCCCTGTTCAACAGTAGCCTTCATTTCCACTCACGACTGACAGCACCTGAGATTTATAGTCTACTAGAAAAAAGATACGCTGGAGAAAACACAAGTTACTCTATAAACAGTTCCCTTCTCTCCTAAGACCAAGAGCCCCTGGACGATGAGTAAAAGCGAATAACGATTCTTGCTCTGAAGGGCTGTGGAAAGCTGCCTGGCAACAGCGTGGGGGAAATCACATGCGTTTTGGGCTCCTGAGGTGATAGTGGCCGTATCCTGATACCTTCTCAGACAGCCTGACTAAAGCAGGGAGCGAGTGCTCTTCATCTCCAGACCACTGAATGTCTTTCACCATGCAGAATCCGCTTTCTTCTCTAGCAGAGGAGGACGTGCAACACAGCTAGACTTATATTGGCCCAGATCCATAAATTAGTTATTTAGGTAGGATTTAGGTGCATAAATCCTGTTTAATCCCAGCATGTGCTTTGCCAAACGCCCTCCTTAGGCAACTAAATTTTGCCAGTACCTTACCTTGCAGCCTCCTCTCTGCTTTGCATGTGTTTAGAATTGCTGCCATCTTGGTAAAACCAAGAGTGCGGTACCTGAAGTATGTCGGAGCCCGTCTGAATTCTCAGGCAAGACATTCCTCCGAGTGCCGCAGAGGCCTGATAAATCAGCCGCATTTGGGCCACACCTCAGAAGGATTTAGAAGATTAGTTTCTGTGTAACTCACAGCAAACAGGCTGGTGGCAGAGTCGCCACCAGGAACGCTACAGAAAACCTCTTCAGCCTGGAGGATGAAGGGCATTTAAAACCATGTCATTCGCTTCCCAGGAAAGTGCTTTTGCTCCAAGCTGTAAGCTAGTCTGGAGCTGAGACTATTCTGTGAGTGTACTGAAGGTGCTCCTCCTCCCCCTTTGAAGTCACATTACTTTGCAAAGATAATTATTGGGCTATAGGGTGGTGACATGACTTGCTGATCTCATGAATAGGAAGCTCATCCAGGGAGTGATGGAAGATCTTGGTTCTACTCCATTGTTCAGGGACTTTTATGTATTTTATGTTAAGCAGTCATCAAATAAAATTCGGTGTTAGTTATGGAACGCATGGAAAGCACATTATGGCTGTATTTACAGGAACTAATCCTGCAAGATGCCATGCACCATGAACTCACGGTGATTTCTGGGAGCCCAGAGTTCTACCATTTTGTGGAACACATCTCATGAACTACAGTGTGAGGGAAACCACATCTGCAACATTTGTACAGGCTGGTGCCGGCAGTTTTTTTCTTTCTGAAGGCTGCTATTGATTTCATAGTTAAAACTTTTGCTTCAAAGTTGGTCTAAAAGTTTGATAAAAAGAAATCACACATCGAGTTTTCACAAAGTTCAATAAGAGTACATCTTTTCTACAGTCAGATAAGTGCTTGAGTGCTTTTAAAAGAGGGACTCGAGAATATTTTTTTTTTAAAAAAAACATACCACCAAAGGGAGTAAAAATATCTTTTAAAAGCAGTTTATATCACCGTAACAACTTCATGCGTAATTTAAGATACTACATATTGTACCTTTCACATCATTCTTTTTTGCTGTAAAAATGAGCTAATGATTCCAAATGTGAAATTGGCAAATCTGGTTTATGAGACTCGGAGAAATCCGTCAGGGTGCTCCCATCTGGCCAAAGCTTTTTTCCCCAGAAGAGTTGAAGACGAACTGTTGAAGTGGTGACCACCATGGATGCAACTGTTCTCTGCTTTCTGCATGTATGGCCTGATCTATCTGCTGCTCCCATCACTGATGGGAGGTGGATGGAGGATGTGGAGCAAGTTGTTAATCTGTGTGTGAGACAGAGCCACCCATCACCGGGAGCTTGGGATAAAGTAAAAACACGGCTCCACTGGGCTTTTTCCCGTGGTTCTCCATTCCGACCCCACCTTTTTTCCTTCCTCTCTCACCTCCCCACAACAGTAGCTTTCCTAGCAACTCCCTCAGGGTCACGGAGTACTAAGGGAGCAGTAAGTTTATTGATGTTTCAACAAAAATAAATTTGGCTCAATAATGTATTCATAATCAAAATATTTAAAATTCCTGAGGCAAAAGAACCCTGCCCACAAAGCAATGAATCCCTTTAAATGAGATTAATTAAAAGCCAGCATTGGGAGAACATTCATTGAATAAGACTCAGAGAAATCCACCCACACCTCTCCCAACAGGTATGAGGTGACAATGAACGTGTGATGAGCAAAGAAAAAAGGGACTACAACTAAGCATAGCATCTGACGAAGCCAATAGCCTCTGAAGCAGGGAGTGGACACGCCACCTAAAACCTCCTCGCAGAATTGTCTTTGTCAGGATTGATTTTGTGTGTTCTGTCAGTATGAATCAAATTGCATGAGGTTATTTCATGGAGTCTGTGACTTTACATTTTTTATGCTATTTAACTAGCAAGACAATGTAACACTTGACATCACAATAAAAGACCATTGCTGGGGGTGCAGTTTTATGTTGCACATTCTCATGAGGGAGCTGCTTCTGAAGGATGTGTTCCTTTTTGCCCCATCCCTAAATGTGAGGTTTTGTTTCCCCTACCCCTGCAGTCAGCCCATGGTGAGCTGATCTAGTAGAAAATAAATCACAAATCCTCTCGAATAATTAATTTCCCATCAGATCAGTAAGCTGATCCAACTTGTCCTGAGGTCACTTGATAACTAGATCAACACATGGGGTGGGAAGAGAAGAACCATTCCTTTTAGGCTACATTCCTTAATGGCAGAGGAAGGGGAAAAATCAACAAGTACACTGATTGACGTTCTCTGGAGTCGGGTATCTCTGTGTAGATAAAAGAAACACTTAGCCTAGGTCAGAGGAAATAAGAAAGAGGAAAAAAATCTGTTTACCACAGCCTCTGCAGACAGCACTGTTGGTACAATGGAGCTTCTCCTTTGCTCTAATTAAAGAGCCTGATGACAGTTCAGGGCTCCTGCTTGGTAGCTCTGAAGACTGCAAGTTTTTCTAGGGGTCATTGGTACAAGTGGCACAGTAGTCCTCTTCTGGGTTAGTGTAAAGCATCAGTCTGACTGACCAAGCTTTGGGTCATTAGCCTCCCTGTCATCAGCACAAGATCTCCTAGCAGACTGTTTTCACAGACTATGAGATACAGAACTAAAGCCTGCGCTTACTCAGGCAGTGGAAACAAGGCATTTATTTTACAGTTTAATAAGTTTTGCAACCTGTACTTGACATAAAAAGCAGTTTTGCTCATTTACAAGCTTTTTTAAATCTGAAATTAACAATTTCCAGGTATAGCTAAGTTGTGTGAAAATTTTGTTACCTTTGGGACAGTGAATCCTTATATGAGGCCAATTCCTTTTAAAGATCCTGTCAGACTAATACCAAACAAACTCCAAAGCCAGAGAGTGAGATTGCTTTTCCCTGGCAGGCAACGTCAGAAAAGCAAAAGGGCTTATTACTCTCCAAATCAGCATCATCTTCCCAGAATCATATTGACCATTCAGTGCAATTCTGAACTGAGAACACTCTTTGTAACAGATCTCTTTTCAGAGACTTTTTTACCTTACTGTCATAGAATCATAGAATTGTAGAATGGTTTGGGTTGGAAGGGACCTTGAAGATCATCTTGTTCCAACCCCCATGTCCATGTCATGTATCCATGATGAGCTTCCAGCCTGAAATGATGGATACTGTAATCAGGACCTTCAGGTTTCTTTTACTGATGGTATAATATACAATATCTCAAAAAAGATTGAGGCCTCAAGATCAAGAGCTGCTTTGCTGGAACCTTCATTTCTTCCTTTTCACACCATTTCACAGCCTTCTTGTTTAGGAAGCCCTCAAGCCTACTGTAACAATGGTTGCCTGTGACTTTTCACATGACAGTCAAATTACATTTTTAAATCACATTTATTACCAGGATTAGCTTAAAATAATATTACAAAGGAAGGAAGTTGTGAGGAAAATACAGTGATCTCAATATCCCACTTGTTCTCCCACTAGCAGTCGTTAGCCACGGCTGGCTGAAGCCAGGAAATTTCATCGTTCAAATAACCCTCTCATTTGAATCATGCAGAAGGAAAACATATACAGTACAACACAAATAAATTCTCTGTCTCTCAACTGGCTCTTCTGTTTCACAGAGCTCTTCAGTATCTGGTAGACTTCAGCATGTGCTTTTCTTCACACAGTTCTCTTCATTGCTGCTGTCCAACTCCTCAAAAACCTGCTCTGTTTCAAATTCTAGGAGATGCAGAAGCTTTCTCTGTTCTGGAAGATGCAGGAGATGACCTGTGTTTCTCCTAAGAATTGTCTTTGTTCAGTAATTGCTTGAACAAATGAGGAGAAACTTCATGCGGAATATCTGGAAGGGCTTCACCTGTGTTTTGCATTATGTAAAAGGCACAGAGCCCTATGGCTGCAAGGGCTTTCACTTATGTGATCTTTTCTCATGTGCATTCCTCCCCCCCTCCTCATCCCTTTTTTTTTTCCTTAATGGGGCTAGTAAGGATTTGCACTATCTTTGTATTTAATACTACCAACTATATAATGAACTTTAGGCTATGCCCATTAAACTTTCAGCAACTGATAGTCTGCTTTCAGAGTAAGGCAAAATAATAGTGTGTTTCACCCTTGAGATTTTTGTAGGCACCCCTGTTGCAATCTTGATGACATTTTTCATAAAACCATTATGTTGTGGATACCTTGGCCGTGAAGTGCTTTAAGTGATACTATTTTTGCAAGGCATTTAACATCATAATCCAATCATGATCCATTTTCTGTAATTACCACAGTTAGTATAATATGTATGTCAGTCTTTATGGACTAGACATAAGATTACCAGTGTAGCGGTGATATTCTTTAATAGTGTTACAGCAGAATAACAAGAAAAGTAATCTATTTTTGGTCTGTAATTTTCCCAGCATCATAGGCAAATCCAGGCCACTTCTTAACTTGTTGATCTGAAGTTTCCTTGAGTATATTTAGGTATGAGCTAGTATCTGTTCCAGCACTTGTTATGTTGTTAATACCACTCACCTTTTGTCATCCTAGCACTTTCTTTCCTATGCAGACTGTTTATTAGAAATTCTATTCTTATTTTGCTATATTTTCATGTATTTCCTATGCACATCTTTTTCATTTTATCTTCACGAACTCCTGTTCTTCCATAGTTACAGCTCTCCCAATAGGAGGTAAAATGGAGTTTTGTTCTTTCACATTTATTTCCTTTACACCTGATTTATATTTTGCTCACAGTAAGAATATTTTGTTCACTGCATGACATGAGTTTTACCTACTTGTGCTGGATAGGTATATAACTGAAAAAAATGTTACTGAAACTTTACTTGCAAAATTGCATCCAACTCATATTCATTGTGTTTCAGGTACTGGGATTGGATTTTTCTGACAAAATGAAGGTGTCTCCCAAGGCCACTTTTACAGCAGCGGTGGGCTAGTCAATATAGTCAATATAGTCAATACAGTCAATGTAGTCAATGTAGTCATTATAGTCAATATAGTCTGTGGTGCATTTCTTCTTATTTTGATGTGGGTACCTATACCCGTCCACTCAGTTGAATCACATCTTGAACTGTTCCAACTACATTGACTAGCACTCCATTAACAACAATGGGATTCTTCCCCAGGCAGAAGTAGAGACCTGTGTCATAAACTGGTGTGTTCAGAGGAGACAAATCCCATCTGAAACATAAGTATCATTTGAACAGTTCCCACACAGACCCACCATATAGAATATTTCTTTTAAAGACACTTGTAGTTACAGCTGGGAAGCTTTTGCAAAATGTTTTTGCTTCTTATCAATATAGCTGTGCATTTTCTTCCAGTCAGTCTCTTCCATTATTTCTTGAAAATTCACTGTGGCTGACTGTATTTTTTAGTCTTCACCTCTGAATCTTCAGATTTGTTCTGCTTCTTCATTTTGTGACGTAGCTCTGTAGCATCAGATGGCTTCCCTTTCAAATTTTGTAATCAGATCTAGATCTGCTCTGCCGCCAAGTTAATTCTCACAGTCTTTACTAAGCTAAAACTGTGTTCTTCTAGAAGGTTTTTTCTGTGTTTTGTGTCTCTTGATCCCTATAGTATTCTGATCACAAATCTGATTTTCAGAATTACACGATTGACAGTACTTTCAAACACTGTAAGGATCTTGAAAATTTTCCTTTTTGATTTCAGTTATACAACTGCTGTGCCTCAAATATTTCAGTCTTTCCAAGAGCGCAATATTTTCTCAAATCTCTATAGCACAAGATTTCTCATTTGCAATCTGGTGCTTCTGGTCTTGCAGCACTCAGAAAGAGAGTTACCTTAATTCATCTTCCTTTTGATCAGTCCTATATCCTTTTTTAAGAAAAATTGTGTTATTTGCTTGAATCTCTCCAACCGTATCCTCCATTTCTGGAGAATTTAATCTGCTTTGAACTTTTTTAGTTTCTGCTTCTTAATGTTCTCCACTTACCACTTCTTCTAGTCCTTTATTTCTCTGTGCCATCTTTTGTTTTTACCTCTGCTAGTGCTCACATGTAAGGCTTTTAAGTTGTGTTAAAGAAAATGCTAGATCAGTGATAAAAAGGCATCTTTAGTAAAAAAAAAAAAAAAGATAACATGGATAGAGAAGAAGGAATTTGTGAAGGAGAATTTAAAAATGCTCCATTAAGCAAGTTGCTGGCACCATGTATCACTGACAATTGTTGCTGTATTGGACAACGTTCCATACTCTTAATGCAATGGGTCACTCGGTTACAATCAGAAACCCACTCATTTATCTTGCTAGTTCTTGCATAATCTCAGTTGCTAGTCTGTAGATTAGGTTTTATGATGGCGTAGTTCTGTCATACCCTGTGTATTCTCATATACTATTGTCATTCAAATGGTTTTCAACCTTTCTTTGATTAGTGGAGTGCTCTTCTCCAGGTGAAGCAGCAGCCCTGTGTGGCAGGGTTGTACTCACTGAAAACAGGGTTATCTTTCATTAAACACTTAGAAGTTCATGGATCACACACAGTTTGTAGCTCCCTGGTTAAATGTTGCTGTTAATACATCTCCTTTTTTCCCCCAGTTATTTCCATTTGTCCCAGCTTGTACCAAAGGCTAACCCAGCTTGATTTGTAGTATTTTCCTTTTATCCTTATACTTTCAGTTTTCTGAAATTAAATTTTCTTTATTGAGCAAATATCCATCTCAATGTTTTTCTACAGATTTTTGCATATTTAAAGTATCTTGTTTGAAGTATTTATTCACTTAGAATTAGCATCCCTGCAGTCCCTGTAGATGGTGGGTGTGGGTGTGTGTCCCCCAATTGTTTGGCATTAAATACCCAGAAGCTTCTGGGGTTTTTTTGACTTAAGAATTGCTGTTGTCTCCTGCATCAAGTTCCCTAAACTTTGTAATTCGGTTACCACACCAGTCAATTCCCTTACCATCAGAAGAATCTTACAGAAAAATAGCACTGTATTCTGTGTGTTCAGTATTTTAAATACTGCTTTTCACTAGCACATCAATTTTCTTTCCCTCTATTTCCTTTCTGCCTCATTGCTCTGCTGCTCCCACTAGCTTTACTTTCTCATTTTTCCTCCCTTTCTCAACTTCCTTTTTCTACCTCTGAAATGGTTAATGCCCATTCTGCCTGGAACCCTACTTCCTCCTCATCATCTTTGCCTCTCCCAGCATTCCCCTTTAACTCGACCTCTCTCTCCCTGTATTTACACTTCTGCTCCTTCTAGAGAGGACCAGCATAGCACAGGAGCAGGTAAAAGCTGTGACAGAAGGACCTCTTCTCTGCTCTTTGTTTTCCCTGAAGGCTGCATCTCCTCTCCAACACTGGTTGTGCACCTGCCCTCTCTTGTGATAATTTCCGCAAAACTCTGCACCTCCAGCTGGTCCCCAGAGGAGCCCGATGGGTGCTGTGAATAACGAGGCTTCCCTCCCTCCAGTCTGTTCTGTCTATTGCTTCTTTTTTCTACCTACCCACTTGTTTTCTATGTTTAATGTCCGTGTGACACCATTCTTCTCTCACTCCTGTAGTAAAAGATTTCCATTACAACTGGCTTCTGGCTTTCCATTTTGCTTTTTCTGTAGATGATGATTTCATTTTCTGCATGGAGGTCTGTGGTCCTCTGTAAGTCTAGATCAGCTGCTTTATTTCTGCAGATAAGCACTCTTGTTTGTTTTGCTTTCCTCATGCTGCTTAAGAATGCTCTTGTTCCTTCCATCAGCCAAGCTACTGAGAACTTTAAACTCTACTGTAACTTTTTAATATTTCAGGTTTTAAAGAGGGCAAGAAGGTATATGTCAGACTTGCAAATTGAAGAGACTAGCTTCTTGAAGCTTTGCCACCCTGCATTACTATTCCTAAAACATCACGAGAAAAAATTGGATACTATTCTCAAATTAGGAAGAAAACAAAAAAATCTCTGTGAGATCGGACTATTGGGAAAATCTTGAAAGAAAGACAAGAGAACTCTTGGGAAACTGAAAGAAATTAAGTAATCCCAAATCTTAGGAAATGACAGAAAAAGAAAATCAGAATTCCTGAGTCAGGGCAGGGGGAAGGGCATTTAAATAGATGCTGTAACAAAGACAACTGAAGAGGGAATTGCAAAAGTACAGAAAAATGAAGCAACCCCGCTCAATAGAAAACAGGAGTAAGCAGCAGTATGCCAGAGGCCCTGACGACTCTTGGTGTTTCACAGCAAGCTGCAACAGTGGAGCTCCCTGTCACATGGCCACCGTGCTAGAGAAGTTGTGTAAACCCTACTGGGTGTATTAAACTGTATTCAAAGAAGCCACAAGACTATCAGATAAATGTCCTAATGTTTGTGGTGGGAGATGGGACAATGCAGTTATTATCATCTGTGTGTCCTTTTAGTAATATTGAAAGGAAAGGAGAAAGTTTGCAGGGGAAAGGACATGCTTCTTGATTCCTGCTTGATGATAGGCAGATTTTCTTTCTAGCACCACTTACAAAGATTGCCTGTTGCAACAAAAAACGCGCAGAGAAAGAACAACATGAATTGTTCAGTGCTGTTTACATGATCATGAAATAAATGTTTTACCAGTTCAGCTATCGCAGGGAACAGTTGCTTAAATTTTGTTGACCACTAGTAAAAAGATCATGTAAACCAGCAGCACTGTTTATGCCACCAGGAGAATATACAACATTTCCATTAACACTAGGAAGTCAAACAAAAAAAAAAATGAGAAAAATGAGAAAGCCAGATTTCCAGTATAATAATATTAGTGCCATAGAAATGCTCCCACCAGAACTCACACCTTAATTAAAGGGAAGAATAACAATAAACTACAGAAGAGGCCATGGTTGTAGGCTGCATCCAGCACAGGTGACAAAAGGAGGAAAGGCAACAGTATGTAACCACATCGCGGTGGCATGCAACTAGCTAAAAATACCAGAAACCACCCAAGGAGAAGATGCTTCCACATTCCCACGGGAGACATCATAGTGGGATAGACAACACCATATTACACAAAAGATACATCTAAATGGATGAGAATTCAAATTGATTCTGCAATGGTTGTGCAAAGAACAGTTGTGCCAAAAGAGTACAAGTGTTTCAGCCACATACCTGAAAGGACTACAGATTCTATGTTCACCCAGTAAAGTCGTGTTAGATGTTGATTGGCAGTTCCTAGGGAATCGCTAGAACCACAATACAGGAGAATGAATGTAAGTTGAACAAAGATAAAATTGGTTTTGGAGCAGTTGTCACTGGGAAAAAACCTAACCCCCGAGCCTGTTCAGTTGCAGACTTGAAAGAGACCTGATTCAATTCTGGACATGTGCAATGTTGCTGTCCTGCATATATATATATATATATATATATAAGGTGTTTATAGCCAGTTCCTAAGGAAACTAGGGAAAGGAAAGAAAATGTTCCAAGAAAAGTATGAGAAATTATCAGCTGCTTTCACTGTGATTGCCAGGAATGAAACAGTTAACTGTAGCAGGAGAGCTTGGTTACACTGGCAATAGAGAGGAATCTATAACTAAATGCATTTCAGAGGTCTTCACAGGATTAGAAGAAAGGAATAAAATAAGATTGAGATAATTTGCCACTTCCTTTGGTGTCATAGTTCTTTATTGCTTTTCAGTATCAAGGCACTATAGTTATTTCCAAGACAGGAAGTGTTGGATAAGTACTTTTTAAGTAAAAACCCAATTACTTCCATAGGCTTCACAGAACTTTAAGTATGGTTTTGGAATGATACTTGCTTCATTCATCACATGAGATATTTGTTAGGATAACCAAAGCCAAAATACTATTAGAAATAAGTGACACAAGAAGTTTTTGGCAAATGCTTTCCTGTGGAAGGATCAATGCTAACTAGAGCCCCTGTGTTTACGGTTGCGTCCCTTAAACATTTCTTCAGTGCAGTTCAGTTTCTGTTAAAAAGAATGAGCTTTATGAAGACCAGATTACTAGCATAACATCTGACTGGTAAGGTTGACAGAGAACACAGTACTCAACAAAATGTATACCATATGTAGGTCTAACAAGACAATCTTGCTTTGCATAGAAGAAAACATAAAACTCTAGAAAATCTGAAGAGGAAATGAGAAGTGTTTCAAGCCTTAATATACATAACTTTTAATCAGGATCCTAAGAGTTACTCTTACTTTTAAAAAATTTGTTGTAATAGATTCTGTAGGTACCAAAATCTGTAGGGAATCTCAAATGAAGGTAATGCATAGAATCTAATTTGCCCACCAAAAAGGTCCATTCACCGTGTGCTTCGGCAACTGTAGAAAACAGTGTGTCTTTGTAACATTTAACAGCTGTGTTTAAGAAGTAGGAACAAATGAAGAGGAAAACCAGAAGCCTGTCACGTATTTCAAGCATTGCAAACATACAAACAAACCCAACCCAGCATTATGTCCCAGTGGAAATGAAAGTCTTAGTAATGACACAGACATTTGAAGAGCTTAGTGAGTATTTGGTATGGTTTGTTTCTGTTGTAAAAGTGCCTCTTTAAGCCTTTAGTGGCACGGTTGAATCCAAAATCATTAAACGAATTTTTGCCCGGAATACAAATGCTGTTACTGCAACTTGGCAACTTTCTTTTCAAACTGAGCACTTCCCAGAGAGTGCAGTCTTAGGGACACATGTTTTGTCAAGAGCTCCAGTTACGCAATAACACAACAGGAAAGAGCTTAGAACCAAGGGAAAAAAAACACCAAACAAAACCCGAGGCCTTTGCTGACCTTACAACAACAGCAATTTCAGCATCAGCCAGCTGACTGTAACCAGTCAGAGATGCACGGTTAAAAAGCCTGCTGGAAACTTGTGCAAAGCTGGGTGGAGCCGAAGGAACAAGCCTCTGCCAGATTCGCTCTCATCTTGGCAATGACCGTCCTACCACTGACGACGTGTTTCTGAAAGAACAGCATATTTTTACAATTTCAGTGCTTAGAAAAGAAGTGCTTTATGATATCCACAAGGGATGACGATATAAACAAATGTAGGACAAAGATACAGCAGTCAGGTGGATGGCCTTGGCCACACAGACTGACTCATACTCTATCATACAACTGTAAAATATATAACCTAAAGAGAAAAAAACCAACCTGTTTTCCCACCCTGCAGAGTCACTTAATGGATTTCAGCAGCAAGTAGGCCACAAAGCTGTTTTTCTGGAATGGAAATGTTGTAGTTATTTCCTTCTCTAAATATACAGAGCAGGCGATAATGCTTAGAGAATCTCATCCATAAAGAAATAGAAATCAATATTGCAATACATGATACTCGTGAAGTTCTGATTTGGCTAAAAGCTCTTAATTTCCAGTATAGCCCTTAATGGCATTCGTGCTGCTGTCAGGAAGCTGCCCAGTAGTGATTTATCAGCAAAGAAAATAAGTATCTGAAGCTGGGCTCCTATATCCATACTTAGTTACCAAAATAAATTGCCTGATTTTCAAGCTTACCAAGAACCAGAAGCTCCCAGGAGCACAAGTGTGATAGAGAAGGAACAATTACACAGCAGATCAAAGCTAAAGCAGACTAACCACAGCCCACTAAATTACAGAGGAAACCAAGCCTTTAGTGCCAACTGGAACGTATTTTATTTCTTTTTGCTTTCCAGTTCCAGGTCTCCAGTCTGTGACCCCACCAAGACAGATACTAATTGCAGAATTGTCTGTTGGTGACCAAATTAGACAAACTGGAGACCAATGCAGGGAGTTTTCACGTGACATTTTAGGACAGGTTTCTAAAGCTGTGCTGGATCACTTAAATGTCCAAATGTCTTCTAATCCAGGCTAATATAACGAGTTTCAAATCGCTGTTTCCAGATGTCTAACACAGAATAGTTTAAGAGATGTTAAACTCATTTAGATCAGCTTTCTGTGGAAGGGAGCATAACATTTTGATATTCATGCATTATCTGCAATGTTTCATGCTTGATGCAAGCCTAAAATTAAAGGTCTGTCTTCAGAAAGTGTCTGATATTGTCAGAGCTCCATGTTACTTCTTATAGCTCCAGGTTGCCAGAAGTGAAATCAGACTACCTTGGGCACATGCTATTGACCCTACTTGCTGTCACTCAGGCAGAAGAAAATGGCCCAAACCCACCTCAATAAATCAGGATATTACAAATAATTTATTCACAAATAAAGTTTCAGGCTCCCGTGACTACAAACATTTCATGTTTCAAGATGTAAATGAGAAAAAAAGTGGTAATAAATTCAGGGCTGTTTGCTGCAAGAGAAGTTTTTCAGTTTGGTTCAAAGAAATCCAGTTGGAAATGACTGAGTGAACATCCAGAAGACAAAACCCAAATGTTTCATCTTCATTACACATCACCAGTTCCATAAATGGACACAGGCTATAACCATCATGAGGTCAGTGAGGGCCCAGTCTCATTAAAAGCTATGGATGCTACTAGAATAAAAATCATCTCAGTAATATTTACCACACTAGAACCAAAAGTCAGTTTAACCTCAGAATAATAAACCTCGTGTTCTATGTTTATTCTGACAGATTAGAAAAAAAAGACTGTTGCCTGTTTCAGCTACATCTGATCCAACATTGCTTTAAAGTAGAGTTAGAAGCACATGCGTAGCATTTTAAAGCAAACTGCATGCTAATAAAATAGAGTCATGGAAGGTCATTCGTAAGAAAATTACATAGTAATTCTGTTTCGGTAGAAGAGCAAAGAAATTTCTCCTCATTATATCCCATTTTTGTTATGTATTAAGCTTAGCTCTCCTCTTCCACTATAATTTTTCATCTTGACACAAGCGTGACGGATTTTAGGAAGACAAGAAGTTAAAATGCTCAGTCTCAAATGGGCCTACACTAACTTGCAGCATACAGGTTAAATGCTATTCAACTCATATTACAGGAAAGTGGATTAGACCTGTAGATCTTGTAATACTGACTGTATCTGGCATGACTCAACTCTATTTTTGGTTTAAATTAGTGGTGAAGGAGCATGCAAGGTTCCTTCAATGAGATTTGCTGCTGTTGAAGAGTGACCTAGAATTTTTACATGTAAATCTATTTCTTTATTACCATAAGCTTATGATTTTTTTTGGTGGTTCTCTTTACATTTTCATATCTGTATGCAGGGCTCAGGCATAGTCTCCCCCGTCTGCTCTCCCATTCCTTGCACACTGGTGACACTGTAAGGTTCTCGTCTCTTGCAAAAACATGACTCATATGGAAAAAAGTTTCCTTTTGAGAAGCTCTACTTCGTTAGATCTTCTATGAGCCAGCCTCTTCTGACCATTCCAGCTTAAATATTAGGGCACCTTTGTTCAAAGACTTCAGCTCTCTAATTCTCTGCCAACTCCTTCTCATGAAGGAAATGAGCCTCATAGTTTCTCTAGAAAGCCTCAGCCACAATCTTCTGCTTCTCTCTCTAATTCCTAGACTCACAATTTTTATTTCATTTAGAGATTCTGCTGCCACTCTTTCATTAGCTTCTCCAGAATGCGGACAGTGTTCTTAAAGCTCATCAGTGCCCAAGTCCTCATCCATGTCCCCGTGGACTGAGTGGATCCATCTGAGCCCCATCTGAAGACCCTTCTCCTTGCCTTAGGTTTATCACATTTGTAATGCCCATTCTCATATTGTCCAACCACTAAAAAAAAATCTGTGTTCAAATCCTACACCAAGGATCTGTGTTTTACTAATACTCCAGTGCTTATCTGAATACTCAAGTTAAGAATGGCAGCATTTGCACAACACAGATTTCACTATGAAACTTGTAGGCTGCCACTGAAAGTCCTCAAACCCATTCTGCACATTTTTTCTTCTTAGAAATCTATGCTGAACATGCAAACCAAATATTCCAACATACTTGGAAAAATACACAATGAAACAACCCATTTGAGTCTAAAACCTGATCCTGGAATCCCAGCTTGTTTTATTTTAATGAGTTTTAAGCATCCTGAAAAATAGGAATCATGAGTTTATTTTGCTATTTGTGCAGCCCCAGTATTTCTTGTCCAAATATCTATGAGCAAGAGTTGACTTTTCTTTAAAATAATCACACATCCTAAGGTTTTTAATTTTTTTTCCCCCAATTCTTATTCAGTAGCACCATTTTCTGATTTTTCTGGATACAAATTCTTTCTCTGATCTTGTGCCATCCATTGTTTGTGCAAAAAAAAAAAAAAAAAGTGACCTTATGCATATTCTTCAGTGTTTCCAGATAATACAAACACTTAAGCTAATTCCCACAAATTAGTTGAAAAACGTTTATATTGATTTTAATATTAAGCTAGAGATGCCCAAATAAAAATAGCAGGACTTAGTGAGGAATAGTTTAAGAGATGACAATTTAAAAAAAACCAAAACCCCACCACTAAACCCACAGAAACAAACAGACAAAAACCCCAGCAACCTTACAGTGTAATATTTTGATATAATAAGACAGGAGAGAGAGAGATGGGTCGGGGTCAGATCTCCCATTTCCTGTGCACATAACTCATAATGATATTTGCTTCTTAGCCATGTTGCTTTAAAGATACACGCTGTAGCATATCAACAACAAGTGTACTTGAAGAAATAAGAATCAGTTAAGAAATGATTCATGAGCATGAAGAAGGGCTGCATTTATAATAAATATTCAGCCATTTCTGCACGTTTTCTGTGCTCACCTCCTGCTTACCAAGTAGCTTCTGTTTGGGAGTTTGCAGTATTCCCTGTGGAAATGGAAGTGCTAGTCTAGCCGCCAACCACACCTTTTTATTTTTAAATACATATATTTGCACCAGGTGACTAAGGCTTTTCTTTCCAAGTTAAACAAAATGTTTTCCTACATGATGACTACCCTGTATTTTTGTTTCCTGCTTTAAAGCTTCGTGGAGACAGCAAATTCTTATTTTACTGTGAAACATAGCAGGTGGAGTTGCTTACAGGCGTATGATGTAGTGTTGACCTCACTTTGCTACCTCTCAGTGGAAGTATAAGGGTTTCTCAGCACTGGAATTTTAAAGCAAGATAACCACCGTGACATATTTATCTCCCTGTATAGCATACAGCGGTGGAGAATAAGCTTGAAGTGCGAATTAATTTCTTACTCATCAGCAAGTACGTAGAGCCTCTAGACCTTGCCATATGCAGTTGCTGAACATGTTGCACAGCGGAGCCACAGTAACTCGTACACCTATCATGAGGGATTCTTGTCTCCCTGAGCGTTTCCACAATGTCATCAGTGTTAGAGCTGAAGAGGAGGTGTCAGAAAAAAGATTTGAATTTTTTTGTAGCAAAACCAGTGAGGGTAGGCAAGTCATAGACGGGGGTAGGAAGTGTGGTTGTGACTTGCTGAGAAGATCAGATCCTTGGAGCGTATTAAGCCTATGATACAGTAACACTTTACTTCAACGGCAGAAAGCACCCTCAAGTTATAATCTAATTAGAGACATTAAGATTCATTTGCATGTTATGGGACGCCTTTTTAGGGACAAGCTTCTTTGATCTTTAAAAAACAGGCCGATAAATGGTTGTCCTCTACTGTATCTAAATCAGGTAACTCAAAGTTAATATGAACTGAGTTTCAGTGTGCTTGAATTTACATGGAGATGATTAACATTTCAAAAGGAACAGAGCAAACATTAAATGCAGGCATGTTATGTGTTTATGACTGGCAGGAGGGTTGGTTTATTGCTGTCCTAGGAGATGAGTCCTAGATGACTTCATAATCTTTCAAATAGAGTAGACAATATTCAGTTGGATTCAAGTACCCCCAAAATGGGTTATAAAAAACACTACATGCTGGATATAAGTACTCAAGAGAGGGGGAGAGGGAGAGAGATTTTATTCTCTAATGGAGACTATTTTCCTGAAATATGATCATGGATTTTTATTCAACTCTTTCCCTAGGTTAATATAATCAGGTAATTCTTCTAATCTGTATTCAGGACATTTGAGCCAGTAATAATTTAGGAATGAGAAAAAATATTCAGGTCTCTCTCCACCTTTGCAGAGTCTGGAAATTGACTGCAGTCTGTGGGCCCAAGTGCTTCATGTTTTATCTGGGAACAAGTTACAATCAATCCTCTGGTTTAGTGCACATGTTTATGTGAGTGAGATTATTAAAGATCATATATAACAGGGTAGCCTGCTTGTGACTCTGTGAAGCACCAGTAAAAATAAAAGGGGTGTATGGGATACAGCTCTCTTCTCTACAGCTGCGTTTAAGAGGAGGGAAATTTCTCTTTTTCTGTTTATCTTGCTGAACACTTTCCACACTAAGCTCTGCCTCTGTCTTGGCCAGTACACTAATACTTCTTTTTTCTGTCTCTATACACCTCTCTTTTCCTTCTGTACACCATCAGCAGCCTGGGGTCCTCACTCTTGACATCCTAAGTTATTTTCCTATTGTTCATTTGTTTTACAACTCTGCTGTCTGTCTGTCTGCTTCTGATGCCATAGCTGTCACTGCACCTACAGCACGCATTACAGGCTTTTCATATATGAACCAGTTGCTGCACTAACATAGAAACTGTGCTGTGCTGGAGATACAAGTGCTCTGGGGTAAATACGGGCTTGCTCTTATATAGAAAACCCGCCCTTAGCTGTTATTCATTGCTGCTCGCATTTTGTACTTGCATTCAGAGATCTGTGTGAGATAGTGCAGAATAATACCAGCATCTTTTGTCATGCATGTTTACTTTCTCCAAATAAGATTTAATAGATTCCTTGTGTATGGAGAAAGGCTCTGTGTATAAGCACATAAGGGCTATGGGCAGACAGAGAAGGAAAGATTATAGTAGAAAATACGACTAAAGTGAAATCTACTCACAGAATTATTTTTATAGTACTGTATTATCTATTCAGCATCTAAAGCCCAATGTCACTTACAATTGCTTTGTAAGATTATCAATGTTGAGAAAGAGTTTCCCTTTGACATTCCACTGCACCAGTGGCTGTCACTATTGGTTTTAGTTTTGTATGTGGGCAACAAGTCCTTTGAGCCTCCCTAGCTTTTCTGAATTCCCACTGCTATTAATAATTATGGAGAAATTATACGGGCCATAACAAGTGAAAGGCCAACTGTCTAGATCGTGAAGAGGTAAAAACCAGGTCACTGCTAAGCTTATCTTTTTCTTGAGAATCCGTAGATTTAGATTGTGATGTATGGCTTTGAGAGGGTGTTTAATTATATCTTATCTCAGCTTGTACCTGTAAACACAATAATAATTAATAACAATACTATATGAGTATTGCAATTATTAACTGCTTTGAGAGCCTCAAATGAATAGTGTTAGGTAAGGACACAACATTATTATTATTAAATATGACAATTATTGCCTGTAGCACTAAATATGCATTCTTACATTCATTCATTCCATTTGCAACCAGAAAACATACTGGGCCAGAGACTGAGGTCTCCATCCGGATTTTCACCTAAGTTTTAGTTGGGCTTGCCCTAGGTAAAAAACAAGGTAAGCAAAAATTACTAATAATGCTAGCTGAATGAGTCAAGAGATGCTTCTTGGCTGTGCTGGCCTCTTCATTACAAAGGTGGCCAGAAAAGGAAAATAAATAGCACCCTCCTCACCCTGTTTTATTCCTTAATGAAAAGTAAGGAGGGTCTGAAACAACTTTTTTTTGTTTCTTTTTCTGCTGTGCTTTTTACATCAGAAATTCAGATTTTTTTTACACTGCCAGACCACTGAAAAAAATGATGATAATAAAAGGCCTAGAACTGAGGGCAAAGGTTTTCAGTCGATATTATTTTGCCAGATACTCTTGTCTATTCCAGACTTTATGCTGCTTAAGTTATCCAAAGGGGCTAAAAATGTAGCTGGCTCTGGCGAGGTGGCGGTTCTCCTTGTAGATAACTGGTTTCAGCAGTCACAGCATTCCCGTCGCTGTGTCCTGCTCCGTCCCCCGTCTTGGTTCCCAAAGGAGGGAGGGCTGAGGCTCCTCCTTGGAGCCCAGACGCCTCTCCCCAGCTGGTGTGCTTTCCCTCTGGGAGCGTTGCCAGTTGGTGTAGGTTAGAACAGCCCTCGGGGCTTCTTATCGGCCGCTTTCCCTTCGCTGAACCGCCTGAAAAATCTGCCAGTGTGTGGTTCCATTTTGAGAAGAGGTATATATGACAAGCGCGGGGGTGATCCTGGGTGATTTGTAATAGTTTGGAAAAGGCTGTCACTCGCGTGGCGTGTTTGGATTATGAGCAGGATAAATATTTCCCTCTGAGAGGTCTGTCTACTTAGCAGAACTATGCACCTAGGCAGAAGCAAATTGTCCTTTGATCTGAATATAAGAAAGGTCTTTAAGGTGCAGAGCCAAAGCAAATAGCAAAATGAATGCAGGGGAGGGAGCCACAGCAGGCAGGTGCCAGCAGGCTGGTTAGTGGGACGCGTGCTCGGGTCCGTCCCCGTGCTTTGCTCGGAAAGCCAGGCAAGCAGAGTTTGGAGGCAAGTGAAAGACTGGATGAGCTTAGACATGCTTGAAATGTGGCTGCTAATTTTGAATCTTTCTTTCACCGGTGCATTATTCCAGCTACTAAATAAAAATTGCTCATTATAATAATGTGTTGGTCAGTACGCGCATGCCTATGTCATATTATATGTGCTCCAACATCGGCTTGAGTTTTGGGAGCCAAGCAGTGTGATCCAATTGCACCTGTACAGACAGTGAGGTAGTGCATGAACATGAGCTGGTGCCTGTACCTTCCATGGCAGGACAATAAAAAATAACTTGTGTCACTGTGTCCTGTCCCTGAGAACAAAGAAAGGTCCCTTCCTGGGGAAGGGGTGGCTTAAGTGTGAAAGGCAAGGGCCAATGCAAAACTTTCAGGATAAGACTGGAAGAATGACAGGATTATACCTGGGGAGAAGTGCATGGGTGTCCATAGCCTAAGAAAAGGCAGAAGCAGAGTGGAGTAGAGCTGCCTGTTACCATGACAATAGGCAACAGTGCATCTGTGTGCGGAACAAAAAGATTAGCAGTCATCCAGGAAAGATTCTCATCAAAACCGTACCTTTCCTACAGTCTAATGAACGGAAATTTAACCTTTTATTTGAAAGACTGTCAACTCATTGGAGTCTTGCCTTCCTATCCCACCAGCAACAAATACATCCTGTAGTGATTACAAATTTTGTGTATTATAACATTTTTCACATCCATCTGAAGTCATATTAGAATTTGATGATAGCTGTTAAGTGTGATGTGAATGTGAGGAAGAACTTCTCTGGGAAAAAGAGCGTCTCTGTAGCTTAAAATTTTACTCTATCACTCTAGTGAATCCTAAATAAATTTGTATTTTTACCCTTGATGCTACTATGTGGTTGGTCCATTAATTCATTATTGCCTTTCACATATGCAATCATTTGCATAAGTATGAAGTGGTTGTAAAATACTATCACACAGATGAGCTGATATTTTACCTCCACTTTGCATTGTTACAGTAACGATTCTTGGTTCAGGGCCCTGGTTAATAAGATTTAATAGCTTTTTCCACTGGAGCCGTTTTTGTGATCTTTCAGCTATCTCTGCTGCCACGGGGTGAAGAGAATGATATATCCAAGACTGGTATGTTCTAAGGCCTCAAACTGGCTACCATATGCTTTATGAGAAATGTGAGCTTAAAGTTAAGCCAATGGTAGAGTGGGTAACCTGGGTAATGGGTTAAGCTTGATAAAGGGACCAGCTAATTAAAAAAATCTGAAAGTGAACAAATTACTCGTTAAAGTATAATGTTTCACTGGATATCAATGCTATAAATTAATTACTTATTCTTATTTAGTAATTTCGTTTAATCCATGTTTGTCCAGCACATGGGTCTGTATGCATGTTATGAAACAAATAAAAGGAATGAAAATGCACTGATCTAGATGTACAGACACACACAAAAGAGCAGGTTAATTTGAGTGGCTATATACAAATACCTAGGAAGGCTCGTTTGGAATATTCATGCAAAGCTATTAGTCATCTTCCCAAATATTCATGTAGATTTTGTTAGGCTCTTAGAGGAGATATAATCAAATATTAGCGAAGCCTGCATGCAGCACTGCTGGTGGAATTGTGGTTTGGATTCCCTAACATGAGGGCAGAGATATGTGGGTTGCTGCTGTGCATTCTCTAACAGGCTTTGCAAAGCCTTCTAATTTGAAAGACAGCTATTATTTCCCCAAAGCCTGACACAGTGAGTGTTCACGTCCTGATTTTCATTACTTTCATTTTTTTGGTGACTGAAAGCCTCAGTCTGTGTGCTGCAGAGGTTTCATTCTAATCAGAATTTTTTTTTTTTTTAAATTTACTCAGCTACTGTTTGCATTAGAAGCAAAAGAAAGGCATAAGGATTGTACTTTCCAGTCAGGTTCCTTTTACATACATAGCATATCCAAGTCTCATTACTTTCTCTTCATACATGACATCATTCATAAGACACATTTGTTGATGGCTCTTAGGAAGTCTCCTGTTAGTTTTAAAAAAGTACTGTTTGGCCTCACTCACAGTCTGGTTTTTTAATCATGATGGGTATAAACAGCCTATTTCTTAAGACTTTTATTTTATTGTAGCAAAGGTTGTAAATATACGTTTTATTTCACAGTGCTCTGCTTGCACTGGGTGCAACAGAAGAATTACAACCCTACATATTAGTATATATATTCTGTATAAAAATCTATAAAACTAACATGAATTATCATAAGAAAGAAGTAATCATTCAGTTTCTCAAACATAATAATCTTTAAGTACCAGTAGGAGGACTGTAAACTACATATAAGGGGCAATTTCTGCAGTGTAAAAATTGGCAGATGCAAAATTTGCCTGGAGATACTAATAATTTACCACTTACAATCCATGTGGTGTTCTGCAACTGATTCTTTGCACGCTAAAGTGAAGAGAGGTCTTTGTGCCATAATGGTAGTTATTGTACAAGGCTCAAGTGTGCATGTAAACATTTTCAAACGCTTCTGTATGTCTTGGAAATTCAAAATGCATCCTGATCCAGTCAAACACAAAATAGGATCAATTTATTGTTGGCATAAGAACTTAATGTGTTTTTGAATATTGGACTTTACTTGGAATAACTTTAAAGCTGAGTATTGGGATGAACACAAGAAAACCACTAAAAATTTTGTCCATATTTTAGAAGTTCTTCTTTTTGACTCTGGCTAAGCCATAATTCAGAATGCAGAAATATGGAAAGAGAATTCAAAAATCACGAACCCCAGTTTTTAAGGCACTGCCTTAACTCCCATTTACTTAAACAGTCTATGGTGATTCTGTGGCTCCATGATAGCTCCCCAGATTTCAGGTCCAGGTGCATATCCAGTCATGTCCAAATTCCTCTTCAGGATGAGATCTGGGTGTGCACCTATGAGAGCTGGATGGATGGGCTAGGAGACAGCTGCAGTGCTCTGGAAAAGTTCAAGGTAACTGGCAGATCAGGAGTGCAAAACATGCCATGAAGGAGAATTACCCCATGGTCTAGACAATATCATTAAGACTTAGGTGCTTAACTTCTCTAATTCCCCCTGAAATTCCTTTGCTGGTGGCTAGAAGAAGGAAACCACAGATCTCAGGTTTTTCTAGTTTTGTTTCTGGTGGCATTTAGCTATGTTGTCTTTGCCAGGGATCTTTAAAACTCAGTTTATCTTATTGTGAAAAGGCAATAATGAAACCCACTTGCAAAATTAATATTTAATTTTAAAATAGCTAAATCACTCTTACCCGGACCATTCAAATGTGTAAAACGCTACTGCTGTGAGAGCTGCACAAATGTGCCGCGCTGCTCAGGGAGTGACTGGTGCTTGTTGTATTGCAACCCTGTTCTAATGAGCTGTTCTTGTAGTTCAAGACAGAAAATGTAAAAAGTAATCAGCTGGGATCCTGATTGCCTTTGCCCATGTTATAATAAGACCTTTGTGATGAAACAAAAAGCTCTAAACAATAGTGTCTGCATCATCATCAAAAGCCAAGATTAAAATAAATGTTCAGTTATGTTTGGGAAAGTCTGATGGCCTGATTTTCCAAAGCATTGTGTGGCTGGAAGCAACTTTTGCATTCAAGGTGCAAATGACAGAGAAAGATAAAAGTAAGGTATTTTCTTGTAAGGAGTAGTCAAATTGGAAAAACTTAGAAATCGACTTTTACAAAATGAGTCCTTCAATGNTTTTCTTGTAAGGAGTAGTCAAATTGGAAAAACTTAGAAATCGACTTTTACAAAATGAGTAAGGGAGACTAAATTTACTAGCATATATGGAATGAATGATATAATCTATCTCCGAATGACTGCCAGTGCTGGGTGGAATACAGCAGATGTTTTTCATGGAAACTTTAAACATAATTTTCCAATAGAAAGTGAAGTATAACATTGTCTCTAATTGAAATAACAGGAAAAACTTCAGTGGGTCCAGTAACTACTGTCTTCCTCCTAGTAATATCATTTACAGCCTTCTTTCTCATTTCGTTTTTAATCATTTGTCTGCTAAAGAATCAGGATTTTTATGACTAAAGTAAACAAACTGACATAGTAAGCTAAAGCGGAATTAATTCTGTAGAGTAGCAACAGAATTAGCTAGTCTGAGGTGAGTAAACTTGTGTACTATGCAAAGCCTACATATTTAGACCTTGTTACTTATCTCAGCTGGTACGTAGATGGGAGAACAAACACTTGAAAAAGCTACTCCAAAATTGCGGCACCAGGTATTAGAGCCAAAACAACAGTGCACAATTTAGGTAATTATCAAATGTAAGGCTCTACATTTGCTAAAGACACAGAAATGCTAAATGAGGCACTGGAAATTGTGACCTCTGATACAGATGTTCTCATCACTTCTGCAGAGGATCCCTTTGGGGTATACCCAAGATGAGCACTGTCCCTAGGGCTGTGCATTGCCAACTCAAATGCTCTGAAATACTCAGGTTTTTAACTTAGAAATGTCAAAGAGAATACAAAGGATCTTGACCCATAAAGGCCTTTTTTCACCTAAAGTTTCCTAGGATTAGACAAGAGAAGAAATATTTAGTACTACGCAAAGTTATGGGGACAGCTTTCAACAGATATAGCGTGCATGGGGAATCCGCATTGTGAAATGCTTTCAACAATGAGCCAAAAGTTTTAAATTAACATTTATATTGTATGATCACAGAAAACAGAAGAATGACAAACAACAGTACATTAATCCTGTTGGTAATCTTATTAATTTACTTGGGATAAGTATCTATACAGGTTTTAAAAGTCAAATATATTAATGTTTTGATATGGATTATCCCACAGTTCATGCCAGAGAGATATAAGGGGACCGTGCTTGATTAGAAAGAGGGAGAGAGGAACGATAAGCCAGTCCACAACCCCCGCACTGTTGCTCACTGTAAAACTATTCCAACTCATTTAAAATGGCTCAGTGATGAGGTTTTCATGACTTCCTCTGGGAGATTATTCTCCAGAATTGCAAATCTCAGAAATGGGAAGTGTAAATATCCCCTCAGTTAATTTAATTAAGCCACTCGCCATTCTTGCCCTTTCACGACCTAGTAATTTCTCTCTTTTCTTACTTTACATATTCTTCTAAAACTATACGCTTGGATGGCCACTAATCTGACTGGGAATAGGGAGGAATCCTTCTTTCTCTTGTTTCTCCATGTTTGATCTGCTGCTTGACTTGCGCTTGGAAGAAAGGGAGGAAGTCACCCAGGGCATCAGGAGGCCAGAGGAATGCACGCATTGACTGAGGGACCGGCTCAGCTTGCATCACCCACCGAAGGACACCAGTGGAGTTTTGTGTGGCTTCTTTCACCTTGCCCTCTGAGTACTTCAGCAGTATGCCCGACTTTATCCCTACAGCACTCCCATAAGGAAGCAGAATAACCCCGTATTAAGGTACTGGAAGTAGAAACGAAGGCATTCACGTAAGTTGTTAAGCAAGCCATAAGCAAGGACACAGTGCAGTACCAAGCTGAGACACTCAAGATACTTCTAACAGATGAGGTAAGGTGCCGGAAGCAGCATCTGCTGGTGTGCTCTGCACAGAATAATTTGCTCTGTGAAGAAGCTAACTTGGGTATCTTTACACTGCACTAAGAAGCATAAGCGTGGTATCTGTGACAGATGTTAAATGAGCTCAGCCCTGTTAGGCGGCTAAGAAAGGAAAGACTAAGGGGCTCTGGTGGAGTCCTGGTGAGAAAGCTGCTGACTGGCGTGAAAATCACAAAAGATGATAGTGATACAGGACCTTTCTTGGCAAAAGCCTGGGATAATGTCATCTTAGCTCTGTAAACTTAGGGTAAAAATCAGTGAATAGTAAAGCTAAGGTTTTCATAGCAATAACGTCTTGCGCCTGTTGCTTGGTTACTTATTAGGCTGCTAATTTTCTACTTTTTTATATTCGATAGGCTACAATCTGCTGCCTTTGTAATAATTGGAATCAGATCACCTCCTTGATCCAGTAGAACTATTGAAATTTTACTCCAGTTTCTCTGAAAGTGGGGTCTAGTCATTGTCTGTAAGGGGGAATTAGTGTTTACAGGCTCTGTCCGCATATGAATAAGAATGGTTATGCTCAGCTATCCCTGTCACACTGGGGTTGAGAAAATGGTATAAAACTAACAGGATAGAAATACATGAGGGGATTCAACCCTCTCTCTCTCTCTCTGTCTGTAGTCAGAGCAACCAAGATTAACAGATGTCCAGTATCTTTTGCCCTAAATGCCTTTTTTTTTTTTTGTTAAAAGAAATGCTCTTTGCACTTCCTGCCTTCCTGCTTACGGCTAAAATCCAATTCAGAGTATCAGTAGATGTGATGGTTTGAAACAGGAATCACCGGCTCTGTTAAAAAAAAAAGGTCAGATGATGAAGGTTGCTATAGTTAAGTAAGTAGAGTTACATCAATGTTAAGCAATTATAAATGAAAGAACTAAACTCTAACTACAGTCTGTAGGATTTGACCTTTAATGCACAGCTGTTAATACTTCAGCTCTAGTCTTTGTACCTCTCTTCAGATCTCCAATCATGCCTGTTGTCTCCAATTCCTTTTTCTACTTGGCCCCAACAACCTTCTCTATCCCCAAATGTTCTTTTTTCCCTTTTATTAACTTCTATTAACTTTCTCTTAAATTTGCTAGATGTCAAAAGCTTGTTAAACATTCTCCTTTCTGTCCTTTACTACCTTCAAGCTTCCTCCCTGTCCTCTTTAAAACCCTACTGCTCTTCTCTGCCTATCTCCTGCTGGCACTGGCACATGTACTCAGTAACTTAGAGGAGGCAGTTCTGCTTCTTCGAGTTCAGTAAATGGATCAGCTCAGCAGGGAAGGTCAGGAGAATAGCATGTCAGTGCCAAGGAGATGCTTTTAAAATTGTCCAATAAGAAATGGAAGAATGAGCATCTAATGGTCAAGTAAGAGAGGGTAAAATCAGGTGGCAAATCTCTCCTGGATTTGCTTTATTATGTTAAGAATACATCCCTGTGACAAGTGATGAGCGATGTTTTCTAATAAACTACATCTCATGTTCAGCATTTTACCCTTCATGCCTGCAAGGCATGTTTTTTTAAATTGGGCTTGTGACCTTTCTGATTCATGAAATATAAAAATAGAAAGTTCTTACAGACTTTTTTTTTCTGGTAGTGTTGACTTTTGAAAGCATATTAGTAGTATGACGATTTTTCTTTGGGAGTTACAAACAGTTTACTCTGACACTTTGTGAAGGGACGTTCTAATGTCATGACAGCCTTTTCTCCAAAATACTAAGTAACCACAGAAATGAAAAAAAATGGCAACTACCAACCATGTGTTTAAGTACATATTCTGATTTTTCTTTTGCTGGCATGCTTACCATTTCATTAACTGTTTTGTGTTTTTTTCACATATAGGTCATCTTTATAAAGAATGTAATTTTGCACAGAATGACCTTTACCAATGTTGTTTTCAGGTTTGTAGAAAATGCCATTTTGCTCTCAACTGCGGTGAAATTCATGCAGCAAAGAGTGCTGCTCTGCAGTCCTGAAAGCAGTTGCACACTTCTTTTTTCCTAGACTGTATAAGCAGATGCTTTCTGCAGGCCTGTCTAGAAGAAAGTGTGGCTACCCACTCTTAGTCAAGACTACTGTTGGGACGCCAGTTAATCCTTTTCATGAAGGCATATTGCACACGAGAGTAGTGGTATAAAACAAAATGCTCTCCTGTGCTTACATAGGTTGCAATATTGCCCTCATCATTTTATACTTAACCTCATGACAGACTTTAATCAATTTATCTGCACTATGCCTCTGAGGTATAAATCCAAAAGTGAAAATTACAGAAGTTCCCCAGAAGGCACAGATTCATCCTAGCATGTTCAAACAAAGGAGGTACAATCTCATTAAGCCATTGGCTACCCCAAAATCTAAACCTTTTGGAGAAAACCTCCATCCAAAACGCTGATAAGATTGAATAGGAATTTCAAAGCAGAAATTGCCATGTTTGCAATGAGGTCCGTGAGTAAGGTGTAGAGGCTCAGTCACCTCTTCTCCTCAAGCCGAGGGCTTTGGCTGCCCATGTTCAAAGCCGGGGTGACTTTGGGTGAGACTGTTGGGCAAAGAGCTGGGTGAAAAAGAGCCGGGTGAAAAAGAGCCGGGAGAAACCTGGCTGGGGGGGTTCCCCTGTTTGCGCAGAAGCTACATCTAAGCCCAGGCCTTCCTTCTTGGTCTTCGCCTGAGCTACGTCACAGCCTTGCCCATCCCAGATGCGGATGAAGAAAGGTTACTTAGACCTACTTTTATTCCTCAAGACGTTCTCTAGCGGGGAGCTTTCAATCATGGTATGCACACAGCTTCTTCAGAGACATACAAAGACTTTCACCAGCAACTTCCTTTAACCTGGTGGCATAGCCTCTGCAATGTGTTCCCTTCCTGAAAAGTATGATGGGTGGAAAGAACCTGGCTGCTACTCAGCATCTGCACTCCGCGAGTGGATGTGGGAAAGGGGGCACAGTACGACAACCATGCCCAGAGAGTGCCCAAAAGAGTAAGGTATTGTAAAGTGAGTAATTTCTGTCCTCTGGAGTAAGCAAAAGGATCCCCTTTAGGATATTTAGCTGCCATTTGATTTTGAGGTGGAAGTCTGGCTTTACATATGGGAGTAATTTTGTTCTCTTTAATGAAAAAAGATAAGATCTTAAAGCTGTCCTTCCTAATTCGAACATTTAATTTCAGTGTCATGATGAAAAAAAAAAAAAAGAATGGTTAATGTGTGGATAGAAAACCCTATAGTTAGTTACACATCTCTTATTAGCATGGTTGAGAATAGGTCATTTGTTGTGAATAACATATTATTTCACTCATTTTTGTCTATATGGATACAAGGGGTTACAACACTACAAAAATATAGTCTGATTTTATTTGCAAAGTTATTTTTAAATTGTCAGATTGCTTCTAATACTTATGTGTTTTTCCTGTATTTAGTCAGCAGTAACCAGTGCTGATGTAGTCCCTGGTCTGTTAGGGATTTGACATACGCTTAAGTTTTTACAATATGAGTGTTCCTGTTAGCTTTAATAGGACTAGTCATTGGGCATAAGCATGTGTAAAAGTCTTACCGAGAGCTGATGCCAAGTCCTTTGCTGTCTAACACTTGGCAGGAGAATGACCTCAGGCTGGATTGGGATGCTAGGGGAAAAAAAAAAGAAGTATATAGACGCTGTTACTATTCTCCTGAGTCATACAGGCTCTAAAAATATTTTAAAAGCTGTACACTTCGAAATTGAAGAGTGCATTAAAACCTTCAAATTATTTGTTTTAATAGAGCATGTGTAAATATACACCTCTAACTTTGTTTTTCTATTTTTGCTGAAAAGTATTGTTTCTTAAGTTAAAGACATTTTTGTGGTTAACCTTCAAGGAGAATATCTGTTTATTAACTAATAGAAAAATTGTAGTGCTTGATGGCAGCAGGAACAGCATCATATTTCAGTTTGAACAGCTGCTATCGCCATGACCACACCTGGCAATCCTTTTTGAATGTACACACAGAATAGGCCCAAACAAGAAGATGTGATTCAGCGGCGTCCCTAGAAAGACTTTTATGACCAGTCCTGAAACCACACCTATGTGCCTCCATATGAGTCAGCAGAGCAGAAATTAAATTTTCAATGAGTCTAGTGAATTCAGCAAGGAAATAGAACTCGCTGTTTCCTGATAATTCAGCTCCCCGTTGTGTCACTGACCTTGGGCAAGTTATTCAGCTTTCCAATATATCATCTTCTGTGTAAAATGGATTTAACAAGACCTAATCATCACACAGTATTCTGTAGACCTCAGTGGAACTGCAGCCATATAAATGAAGGCAGAATTTAGCACGCAGCTCTGCCACAGTATTTTGGGGTTCTCAGATGACTTTTGACCAAAATGAAATATAAATTATGCAGGAACTGGCTAACATTTAATTAAGTGAAGCCTCTTGCTATTTCAAGAACAGTTTCTTAACAAGCGGAATTAGCAGAAATATTCTGCTGGTAGAAGGCAATAGCTTCTTCAGGCAGCGCTGGTCTCTTCCCATCTTGATAAGGCTGTGAACTCCTTTTGTGCTTTATGAATCTCCCAATTTCTCATACCATGGGTCCAATTTTTCCTTTGCTTAGCACTGAATAACCAATGCAGCTAAGAGGCTAAGATGACGGTTGTTATTTTTTGTACACTCATGAGCAGGACTGCTTAGTAGTTCAAGCCACTTTGCAACTGTACAAACACACTGCGAACGGTAGGAATCCACTTTATGTCCCCAAAGACCTAATCTGGCTTGCAAACCTTCCACTAGTGGCACAGATGTGCAAAAAGCAAAAATCCAGCTTCACTTTCTGGTTGCACGTGCAGAATGTGGATGTAGCTAGAAAATAATTCATTGGTATTTCTGCACTGATTTTTATTCATATTCTCGAAGAATTTTATTTACAGTGAGTGGTAAGAGTCGTATCAGTTTATATTTCATATTTGGAAACTAAGCCAAAAAGTGACAAAGTGATTCCTTCAAAATCATCCAGCAAGTCAGTCTTAGAGAGGAATGTGCCTGTTTCCCTAGACCACATTGGTCTGTATATATCTTCTTATTTATGATCAGCTGTGACTATTAGAATCTATTATTTATATTTCCACTAAGCTTATTTTCTCCCCCGCAGTAGATACTCTACAAAGGCAGAATTGTTGTCATTTTTCTGCAGGTACTGTGATTCACTGGAGTATTATGGACAATAATGAAGAAGCACTGCAGATATTGTTAAGCAAGAATCTTTGTAAAGCCATTTAAAATTCGTTACCTAAAAACAATGTAGCACTTTAAAAAAGAATTAGAACAAAAACGCGTGGGTTGTGGATTTTCAGTGACAAAGTAACTCAGAAAAGGTTTGTTCTGTCTGCATCGTTGACCCCACACCATCAAACATTTTCAAGCAGTGTCAGTGTTTATCCTCAATGCAAGCAGTTTGATTTACATGCATACGCTGTACTAACAACACATACGCTGAGAGCTGGTTACAACCTTAAATAGGGAGAATTTGTCACCTGTCCACAGTGGTGGCCTGAGGTTTGTACTGGTGACAAGCAAATTTCGAAAAGCCTAGAGGATTGGCTGCAGGCCCAGAATCAGAGGGTTGGCACCCCACTAAAGAAAACGATAATAAAGCGACAGAAATGGTCACTGCAAAACTACAGAGCTCCCTAGCACAGAAGAGGTGTGTTTAAGGCACTAGTGACGAGGGGAGCTGTGCTGCGTGCCCTGTGATCGGCAACGGAGCTGTGATTTAGGAGCTTGTGTCTGTGGGGAGATGGCAAAACAGGCTGTGCGAAGTGCACAAACTAACTAGCATTGACCGAAGACGCAGACGTCTGTTTTCAATTTGCATGAAGCTGCTAATTTTTAAAGGATGAATTAGCATTATCTCTAATTTTAACTAGGGGCTCGTAATTAGTATTTTCGGAAAATGTGGTAGTGGCTGCAGGCTTTGCCAGAGCGAAAACCAGGTTCCAGTTCTTCACCTGGAGAAATGAGCCCCTTTGGCCCGTAGGAGTAGGCAGGACACAGTGACCATAGCACATTTTGTTCAGTAGGAAAAAAATTTGAAACATGGCCCCCCTTTTCCTCCCTCTCTCAGAAAACAACTTGATCTTCTCTCGCAGAGTGCAGCATTCTGATTTTTTCCCCTGAGCGACAACAGATGGATTTGAAACAAGTCTCCACTATTACAACAATATTTCAGTCCCTCAATTGTTCCCTCCCCTTTAGAAAACTGGTAGCTGATTTTATCCAAGGCTGTTTCTCCTTCATAGTCTTTTACAGCTCTAGAATCTATATCCTGTTTACTTAACTCCTCTGCTTTATCTTCCAGTTTTCGCAGCTTCAGGGGTCCTGTATCTCACTGCAGAGTCACCTTAAAGCCATCTTATAACGTCTGTCTTGGTCACACACGGAGAGCTGGGGAACTGCCTGACTGTTCCTGTGGGCTCCAGCGGGTGTAGGAGTAGGTTTGGAAGAGAGCGCTTCCTTGTGATGTTGAAACATGAAGTAACAGCAGTGCAGTGCATTATCCGCCCATGACGAACACTTGGAATACCTTCCTTAGACTCTGGCAACACTCCTCTAGCTTGTCAAGCCAGTAAGACATTTTTAAACTGAATTGGAATAGAAATATTTACTCAGTTCCCAGAGGGTATAGTTTAGCCATCTAAGCATTACGTTTAAAGTACCCAGACACTTTCAGCCTTGCAAGATCCACTGAGCCATTCACTATCCTGAGATACAGACACTGAGTTTCATACAAGGTACTTGGCATGTTTTCTTTTTGCATGAGATCTTGAAAACCAAGTAATGCACCCTGTGGTAATTTTGAGTAAAGATTGCTCCTTTTTTAGGTATACACAAAAGGAACTTTAATAACCATCATTCTCTCTGGTCACCTCTGCACTGTTTATTGGATCACACCATGCAGGGATAACTGCTTTTTAGGTGTCAACCTGTCAGTGCTACCCAGAGCGGCAAACTGAACCTCGGTCATTCAAGATACAGCCTCAGTTTTTCACCAGCTACATTTCCTCTGCCAGCTCTTGACACCAGTTGAGCTTGTCCCCACCAGCAATTGCTTTTAAGTGGTTAGGCAGGCTGTGTATATAATTTGTAAAGTAATTTGTAATCCTTTGGAATGAAAAATGTAATATAATGTAATATCACGAGCCAGACACTCAGCATACTTGTATTGGCTTGAGACCTGTTCCAGACGAGGATTTGAGTGTTAAATATGCTCCTGTGGCATCCTATGACATACTCTTCAAAAGTGACTTTTCTTAAGTTTGTAATAGTTGCGTTCATCTTGGTCTACAGGATTTTTTATTTCAGAAGTTTTGCATTCCAAAGCCTCACTCAATTAAATGGGGCAGCCCTTTCTCCCACAGATGACTCTGTCAACACTATGAGATAAACAAGGGTGGTACTTCCAAAAAAACACTAGATTTTCTATCCGCCTAACATCAGACAGATAGCAACCTCTCTCTATTCCCATGCCACAATATCTCCATTCATCACGCCGTTGTTTGGTTATAAAGGAATAAAGGCAGCTTAGAAGCCAGGACAGTCCTGATTGGAGGAAATGTGTGATTTAAATTTTGATTTAATGGCCAGATTGTGGCTTTTTTGGTAAAAAGTGTGAAAGAAAATTCTTAGTGGTGTCCTTAAATCCTCGCAGACAGAAGACAAAGCCAGAACTGTGTGCCCAGCTCTGAAAAGCCAGGGCCTCCTCCTTTGCCTGCTGGGTATCCCACAGACCTGCTGGAAGGCGGAGCATCTACTGTATTTTCCCACCTTCTGGCCATACACTTCCTTTAGAGCTAACGTGAGTTAGCTAAGAGTCTTTTTCCTGGATATATTGCTGACGTTGCATCTTTTTTCTGGTGTAGACCATACTGTTTACCAAGCCTTGCTGTACCCTTTCCACTGTTTCTCCCCTGGAGGATGAATCATAGATCACAAGGGCTGATGGGGAGAAGAAAGAAGAGGTGCACAGAGGTATCTGATATTCTAGCAGAAGAACAACAATTGTTCTCAGGGGGATCTCTGTGTTCCATTTTTAAACTAAAAACCCCAAACCAGAGAAAAGGCAACAACAAAAAATACAGTTTTGCAGCTCGGTTTTTCTTTCACCTACTAACTTTACCTATATATGCTTCCCTCCTTCTCTTCATAACCCCAACTATGATGACTTCCTTTGTTAGATTTTCTTTTTATAACATATAACCTTGCAGTCTACAGATAGAACTCAATAATGTCAGAATCCAGCCGGACTGGTAATGGGAGATGTAATCCACTAAATAAAGCCGCTTCAAGAGTGTCAGCTGTGTTTTTTAGAGGCAGCCTGGGATTTTCTGTAGTTGTTCATTCTCACAAGAGGAAAACTCATCTGGTGTTGTATTCGCTATGTTTTCTTTTCCTCCAATTTTTTTACAGTATTCCTACATGTGTAGGAAGCATGATTTCTTTTTTTTCTAAGTATCTATAACACATCAATTAGGTGAGCAACAGAGTAGTACCTTTCAGAATCTTGATTTTAATTTTATGTGTATATATCGTGGAGCAACTAATATGGGTAGTTAAGCTTCCATGACACCTGGATTTTGCAGTTGGAAATGTTTTGATGTTTGACTGCCTGGCTTCACAGCAGAGTGACAAAGAAAATATGTTTAAACAAAAAAAATGAAGAAAACAAATCATGTTTAAATACTACCCCCCCTTTTTTTGTTGTTGTTGTCAAAAACCACAAGCATGATAGCTATACAACAATCTCGGAGTATAATGAACTAATCCTCTGAAACTAAAGCTCCAAAGGCTCTGTGATTAATTTCAAACTGCCTGCCAAGATTCCAAAGTATCATAATTAATGAACTTTAACATATGTGACAAAAATCCTCATTGAAATAGGAGAGGTGCAGTGCGCATTAATGAATTGAAACTGATTTTTTGAAGTATCAGTTTTGAACCCTTCAATTTTATCTTTAATTTTTAGTTTCAGGGGGGAGCCTCCAGAAGTTCAGTGACATTCTTGGTACTGTCAGAGTCATTGTGGAGAACCGTGGAGAGAGAGAATACCTCCTTCAGAGTTTTCAAAGAAGTCGCCAATCTTGCAAGTCTTCTCTGTGTTTTTTGCAGACTCAGGGCCTAGAAAAAAAACAAATGGTGAAAAGCATAAGGAGATGAAACAGCTTGGGTGTACTTCACAAACAGAGTAGGCAGAAGTGGCAGGAATAAGATACAGCTGCTCTGATGTCTAAACCCAAGGCGATACCCTTCAGGCCTTCCTGACTCTTACCCTTTCAGCACTCCCATTCATACTTACAATGGAAATGTGATTGCAACAGTGATTAAAACCGAGTTATTTTGGGTGAGTTAGAAAAGACTAATTTCAGAAATAAATGATAAAGAGAGTAAATTGCATCAATGTGGCTGTTGTTTTTTTTTTCCTTTTCTTCATGTTTAACATGGTCCAACCACAAAAAGGAATCTTATAGAAGAAAAACCCCTCTATTGATATGACAAAAGAGGGTAGTTGTCTTCTACAGACCTTTCTTTATCTGCTCAAATTGTTGGTTATACTGATTTTGCATACCTGTGTACCAGCTAGCTGATGATATTTATGCCAGGTAACAAAATAGTGTTTCAGATTGTCCAGTGTACAGAGGATGGTGCAGGAGTGAAGCAGGGGTCCAGTGAGGCTGTGGAGTCTCCATCCTTGGAGACCTTCAAAATTCAGCTGCGCGAGGCCTCCAGCAACCTGACTTACTTTCAAAATTGACCCTGCTTTGAGTGGGAGGTGGGAATAGGGGACCTCCAGAGGTCCCCTCCAACCTCTTGTTCAGTGGGTTTACTCGGTGGAAGTGGTGCTGCTGTGTGTACCCTGAGTCTGGATTCAGTTCCTCCTAAGGGAAATGGAATCGCTTATGCAGCATTTCGTATTCATGGGAGCACAATTGGATGTGTGTTTATGCTTGAGTCAGGAAACTGAAAAGTAAGTTTGAAACAAAATTTCACAGTTCCCTAATCACCTTTCCCTTTTATCTATTTGCTTAAATAAAACCTGAAGAAAAAAAATGACCTTTACTGCTGTTTTTCGTTTGCTTTCAATTAGAAAAAGCAATCCTTCCAGCATGTAGAATTTGCTAATATTTAAAAGGATTCTAGACATAGTCCCTTAACTGAAGAAAAAATATTAGAGTTTTTAACTTGTCTGAAGAGAAATTCCTTTTCTAGTACCCTGTATCATTTCAGAAATCCTTGAGACCAGAAGGAAGGTTTCCCTCAGAACCATTGCATATATTAAAGATGAGAACAACGCAAATATTTTGTTGTATGTCCTACTGACTGTCTTAGGCTGAAAGTTAAGAGTGCTATTTGCCTCTGAAAATATACATTTAAAATTATATCTGAAATTACAACATTTTTCTCGTCAAGATTAAAGATTTTCATGTTCTTTCAGATTATTTTAGAGAATCAGAAAACATGAGACTGAAAGGAAAAACAAGAAGACAATGATGCACTAATAGTCATATTCCTTGGAAAAGAAGCATATGCTGCTACTAAAGAAAAGTTAAAAAGAAAGGCAGAAAACAAGCCAAATTCTTTGGCATTCTTTGCCTGCCATCACTCACATTTTCTGCAGTGAGACACTTGCATTCTCAAGGAGTATGCAATTACTACTGCCATTTGTACTCTTCTTGTGCCTGGAGGTCTCCATCAGGGAGCGGGCCCTATTGTGTATGTGCTGTACAAACACATTGAAGAGCTCATTGTAAAACTCTTCTGAAGCAACAGCTAAGCAGAATATGAGAAACAACTGAAGAGCAGACGAGGGGTGGTACGCGGGCGGTCGGAGGGAGGTGATTACGATCACAGCTGAAGCAGCAGTTGGTGCAGCCACAGACTAATCGTTGCTCAAGGGCTTTTTGGCATTTAATCTATGCAGCCATCGTTGGCTTATATAGCCGCCAGCGCTGCAGTAAGTGAACATGTATAATATGTTTATCTTCCCTCTCCCCCCCCTGTGATAGGAAAGCATTAGCCTCATTTAACACAGCGTTCACATACTTAGCTCAGTTGGGGTACTCCACCCTTGGAGGAGCACTGCAGGCAAATTCCTTCGCTCTTCCCTTTGTCCCACCCCCATGGGGTGCTGGGGGTGTCCGGGAGCTTCCAGCCCCGCTGCCAAAGGGGAAGCCTCTGCATGACCCACCCCCAACACACCGAAGTGTTTCAACCCCAGATCTCACCAGCCCACCAGCTCCACAGAGCTCTTGGCTGTGGTGCTCCGGCTCCGTCCTTGGGCACTGTGCCCTGGCCGTGGCAGCGCTAGGGCAGCTGTGACACCAGCAGCAGTGCTGACGCCTCAACCGGACTCACCCCATCTGCTTGCACATTATCACAACCGTGTGGTGTTCAGATAGGAAATGCAGTAGTAAAAGATTATGCCTGCCTATGTCTTCCCCTTCCCTTATTCTATCTCAGACAGCGTTTGAGAAAATTAAGTGTATATTCGTACATATCGACAGTTCCAAGTGTTGTGCTTTTTCGTTGTTGTTGTTGGGGTTTTTTGTGGTGGCTTATTTGTTGTTTGTTTGTTTGGGGTTTTTTTTGTTTTTTTTTAAATAAACAGCAAAACCCTGGAAAGCTTGATAAACCCTTTTTTTTTTTTTGCCTGATTTGCAAGGCAGGTAAAACATGAAACCAGCATCTCCTCAAGGACTCCGTTAATTTCCAGGGCTTACTATTTTGGAACGCAACAGTATGAAAATCTTGTGAATGTACACTAGCTATGGACTCATTTGCTGAAATACTCTTCAGTTTAATATTGCCTGCCTCCTTTCAATTTTAATAACTGATTATCTTCCTAAATACACAGTGCAGATTAATTGACTCTATGGTTTAACTACAAAAAACAGAGGTGTAATCAATACTCTTTATCCAATTTATTAGGCCCGCATGACATTTAGGTAATTAGAAAACAAAACATACAGATCAAAAGAGCGGAATAATATATTATTAACAGTAAAAGGGACTCTGTTTTCTTTCCCAAGTGAAGTGGTATTAAAATAGCTTAAAAGAGGTAAAAATAGAAAGTTTGGCAGATGCATTTTGCCTGCTGCAGACTGCTGAATCCCTGGGATTTCAAGGCCATTTCAAAGGTTTAATATCATAATTTAAGGCTCTTATTCCACACTGCATAGGAAGACAAACACAAAAAAGAAAAAAGGAAAAAAAAAAAGGAAAACTTCATGCTGATAAATTAAGACAAAGGATTCTTGCTCCTGCAGTATGCAGCCAGACAATATCCCCATTGAAACTGAAAGTTCAAGTGCACACGTTTGGGTATTTTTGCCTTTCCCCCAAACTCCTAACTGTCCACCTAAAACTATTATAACACCTGTTTCACACGCATGAGTATATTGAAAACCTACTGCCATTGGTTCCTAATGTGCTCCTTTTTTCGTTTATCCACCAGTAACATTCACCACACACAAGTGCAAAATCGCTATGGCTGCTGCAGGTGAGTTGAAGATTCGTTGCATTGCTCTGACAGCTCCTTGCGCGACTCGGCTGCCCGTGCCTAATGCTGAAATGTAAAATACCACCAAGTGACAAAATAAAGAAAACCGTGCCCCTTAACTGGGCCTCCTTGCTTTTTTACGTCTTGTCTTCCCATGCCCCTTTCCCATGTAGCCCACAGAGGGCTATTTTGTGCAAAATAGAGCGCGGCAGTCTGATTATATAAAACTACGTGTGGCTGTCCGGCTTTGTCACTGGCATGTAGCACCTCTGAGTCTTTTAATTAGGGTTAGTGCAGATGTAGTGTGCTCCTGCTCTCCAGGGAGACCAGACTTTTCACCCAGTTGTTCATGTTCAACACTTGCACCTGGCACACTGACCCTCAGCAAACAGCTCGGAAAAGCTGTTATTGCTGCATGTGGTTACTTGAGTTTCTACTCAGTTTTTGCCTATTAGCACACGTAATATTGAGCACTGCATTGCGTTTTGTTTTCTGGAAGACTACCAAAACTTTCTGCTTTATGTTGGCCAGAGAACTGAAGGCCAAGACACAAGCGTTGCTCTGTTCTACATTGGCTCAATTTCTAGGGGTGATGTTTGTATAAGGACATACAGTGAAAATAATAAGTATTTCACTGGAGAAGCATGTAACTCCATTTTAGTTTCACTTTCTGCACTCTATTCAACAAATTGGGAGTTTTGTTTGGACTTGCTCAAAGCAGGAGGAGTAAATAACTCCTCTGCTTGTTGCTCCAGCTTACGGTTGCCAGAGAGGAAATACTCCTAACACCCAACGTTTGTGTGTGCCAGACCTCACATTGGCCCTAAGCATCTTGGCAGAGATACTACAAGCTTATGTCTGTAATATTTCTGCAAACACAGAACCTCCAAAAGTCTCCACATATACGGCTTTATTTGGAGGTGCTACCTTCACGGAGGTGGAGTAGCCTGGGTTTGCCTATTTCACCTCACTGCACTTTGCACTCAACATACTAGGCAAGGGTAGTAGCTAGAATAACTGCCCCCTCACAATCACACAAACACACGCATTTGCATTTATTGAGCAAGATCTGATGCCAGGATATCAGCCAGACAACTAAAAGCAGGTAAACAAGCAGAGCAAACGTAAGTGCAATCCCAGGTCTGCTTGATAGTTGGATACCTGTTAGCTCGAATACCTACGGGGCTCTCCAACCTTTAAAACTGGAGGATTAGGATATCTGCTAACACTACCCAGACTTTGCAATCTGAAAGACTTTCTTAGTGCCCTACTGGAATACCTTTGGAGTTTGAATTTCAGGTGTAAACGTGGCTATTTCTGACAATTCTCTGGAGCAGGCTTACCAGCCTTCTCAGGTGCTGAACAGTGATTTCCCCATTGACGTAATCATTTGGGCAGAAGCAGGTTGTGCAAACTGTTACTAACGAGTCTGGGAGTGCGAAAGTTGAAAAGCTTTAGCTACTGTGTTTTTGGCTTGCTAAACCCATGACTGCCTCCCATCTCCACCTGGGTAGGGCCTTTTATCTGGTTTATCGATACGTTCACGGCAAGCAGACCAGGCAGTGGTTACAAGGACTCACCGCAAAGGGTGAGACTGTGGCTACGTTGCAAATTTTTTTACAAAGAAAACATATGTGACATGAAGAATCCGTGTGAAAGACTGGAGCCCTGGATGAGCTTTAGGGGTGCAAAGCCCTGTATAATATAGAGCCTCTAACATCTTCAGGCGTTTTGAAAAATTGTGTTTTGCTTCTGCAGTCTTTTTTTACCTCTGTCACATTGCCAGCAGTGGCCAAATGTAATTGCGTAACTACTGACTCATTTCTGTCAGGTTACTCTTCAATGTCTCTATTTTTCATCTGGTACTATTCTGGGAGTAAAACGCTATCTACTAGTTCAGAAGGAAAAAATCCCTAAGATTTGCAGATGAATGACAGATGAATTGACTTCCAAATTCTTGACTTAGAAGTGTAAAGGATTTTTAATTAACTCTAAATACATTTTTCCTCTTGTTCTTTCCATTCGCCCTTTCTAGAATCAACAAGTTGCCCACATCATGTTCCTCACCATTATTTGTGTCTGTTGTTTACAAAGCTACAAACTTGAGGGCTGGCTGTATTACAAACATCTGAGGCATTACAGAAAGAAAAATAAAAATGGCCTGGTGAGCCTGTTTAGTAGAGTTTAGAAGTTGTCTTAGTACCACCTGCTGTAGTTAGCATCCAGAAACAGTACATCTGATCAATTCACTAGCCATACTGAAATCTAACTGTACTCTAATTTTGCAGATGCAAGTAATTCGATACCAGACAAGATCACAGATCTTTCACTGTAGGGCCTTGTCTAATCAAGTTGTATACAGTAGCGAAATTATGGGGGTACCAAGGCACTTCATCTAATATAACATTAATGTTAGGGGTAGGCAGAATTCTGACAATTCATTATTCAAAAAATAGCTAATCACTGTAAATATTCCTACCTGGGAGTCGCAGCCGGGTCTTTCCTCTTCCCTCAAAGCCTCAAATGTAAGGCAGAGGTAGTAATGTTAGCTGATGTACCAACACGAGGTATTGGTGACTCTTATGCCTTTTTAAAAACCTGTCCAAATGTGGTAAAAGCTCCCTACACTGCAAAGCAGCTCAAAACTGTTTTTCCTTTCAATTAAAGATACTGTCATTTTTTCTGGTCGGAAAACAAGTGCCATTTCAAGCTGATGGCACTAGACGCTAAAGCATTGTTTTGACTGTCCTTGGCATTAGTGAGTTTCCTGTAGCAGAAAGTGATAGGCTGCGTCAACATAATGAGCCTAACCAGTCTTGGCAACCTCAGCTGCTTATTGATGTTACTCTATTGCTAGTCAATGAAGTTTAAGCTCGTTTGTGAAACACTGCAGTGTTATACTCGTAGAGCACCGCCGGACTGTAATTCAGGTACTTATCTTCTGAGAAATACAGAACTTTAAAATAATCAAGCCTTCTCTTGTGTGAAAGAAAAACGCATTTTGCTACTCAGCCGCTGGAACTAGGCTATACATGCACTCTCTTGCTCAGCTTGATAGTGACAATAACTGGTTTTGTAAGACACACAGAAAATTCAGTTAATTTCATTTTAAGCATTAATACAATTTGCTCCTGTTCTCTCTGGATTTTGCGATAGATTCTCTGAGGTTGTCAGCGAAACAAAATATTCAGGCGTGTCATAACGAGACTTTTTTGTTATCTAAGAGGTAGCACACTCTTCGTTATCTCTTTCATTCAGGTATTTTATCAACATTGAATATTTATAAGCCATTGCATAGCTCAGAAAAAAGAAAAGGGAAAAAGCAGCAGTCACCTAATCTCTATTTAGCCCTAATTACATAGCCATCTTTTATACCGGTTATTCCCTAAGACAGGTTGCTGCTTAACATGTACCCGACGCTTGGTGTGAAACATCACTGGTGTTCATACGAATGTTTACTTGCATTTCACAGTCTGCAGTGTCCTTTCCACATAGTGGACATACAGGAACTTTTACTATGTGTAGACTTTCTGGAGGATTGTGTTGATAATGATATAGAGAAAGGAAATGCATTAGATTATGCTGTGGTCTGCTAATATCTGTCTTCCAGTTTCTAAACGTTGTTTGCAGTGTATCTTGTAAATACATGACTCAAACATTCTGATACAATTGGTGTTAAAATGCTAAATCCTAATTTTGAAATTAGAAAAGCTGAACAATGTAAGTCTATTGCACAATTTAAGCACTTCCAGTGATACACTGAGGTTTAAACTCGAGCTGCTTACAGCTATCATGATTTTTTTCCCTTTATTTGCCATATTTTCTTTGTTTTTAAGAGTCTATGGGTATACAGAAAACAGTGATTTTGTGCTCAGATTTGCTTTTGTTTCTTAACGGAATGGGAAATACACCCTGTGACTTCAGCTAGAAGTATTAAAGTTGTAGTTCCTTATTTTTTGTTTTGATTAAACTAAAAAAACAGTTAGCATTTTCAGCTACTCTAAAACATTCCTTTGTTTGAAGATGTGTTATGCAACAGTTTTAACAGTTACATATTTTCACTTCGTAGTCTGGATGACACTGAGTTACTGAAACTAGAGAATCTCTGGAATTTTTTTACAGTCTGCCCTGGTTTGCTGTTGATTTTACAAAAATGTGTTCTGTCTCTTTTTGGAAAGTTAAAAAAAAAACCTCAACCCCAAATTTTAACTTGAGATGACAAGAATAACATTATGTTCACTGAAACGTATGGCCACCCTGAGAGGAAACTTTGGATCTTCCAACTCACACCAAACAGGACTGTCATCTGATTTTGTAATGGTAGGCTTGCTTTGACTGTAGTTTTCAGCCATTCAAAACCTCTAGGTGTTTCACAGAAAGTGTGTGATCCTTGGTAAGCAAAGAAGAAAGGCAGTGTTCAAGCTTTGTGGCAGCTTGTTTGGTTTTGCATATGCTTGTAACTTGTTTTTATAATAAGTCAATTTTGTTGTTCTTTTGGTTTTGCTTAAAGAAACACAGTTGGAAAATCCCCTAATTTTGTAGAGCAGGTTCTCTGCTTTATGGGATTTCCATGTAACTCCATAGGCGTATCCTAAATGGCCTCTGTCTTTCTGAGTCAAATGCGTTATGGAAGGTCCAAAGGAATTGGAAACATACCAAGAACTTCCCCCCCCCCATTCTGTATTCTCACGTCCTTGTGCAGAATTATCTCTTTTCATTTACAGATGATTAGCAAGTCAGTATCCACAGATGGTGCCTGTTGATTCACTTGCTGAACAATTTACTTTGCATATGTGATTTTCGCACTCTAATGGAAGTTTCTACTTTTTCTCTTATATTTTCTTAGATCTTCTTCCTGCTTTTCTTTCCTTCCTATCATTTTGTTTCCTTCTAATTACAAAAATATATCTTCTTCTAGATAGGAGACATACTTGGTAGGTCAGGTCTTTAAGGGAAGTATTGTCTTGAGCAGGAAAATCATAGTGTAAGGGAAGTGTGAGGTGGAGGATTCCACAGAAAGCACAGAAAAGTCTTACTTTTTAAAGGAAAGGTGTTAGGTCAGCCCTTGTGCTGGACAAAGTTGTTATAGGCTCCCAACCAGGGAACTGTGGCTGTGAAATGGTGGCCATAGTGCAGACTCTCAGGTCATTTCAGGCGTTACTAAATAATGGGCAGTAATAAGCATGTCAAAGTTATAGCACTAGTTGAGAAAGCACTTTGCCCATTAAGCACTCAGGTCTTGTGTCAACCGTAGTACAGGAGGAATAGACCCTACTTCTAACTTTGTTTCTCTAAATATTATCAGATGATCTGTCAATTTGCAGAGAAACTAAACAGTATCTTTTTTACGTAAGCTTGGGCAGGATGAATAATTTCTTCCTAATATGAAATGATTTAAATTAATTTAGTCATCTTTGCCTTCACTTAAAATGCCAATTTCTGTAACTTATTCATTGCCAAAAAAAAGCAACTCTTGGTGACTAATGTTGATTGTACTGTGAGGTTCTCAGCAGATAATTATATTTAAATATGTGGGCCTAAGAATAAATAATTGTAGCAAATTAATGCAAACTAATAAAGTTGTGTCGAGACGGAAGTAATTTCTTGAGGGAAGTACTGTGGCAGTTGTTTCTTTGGTTGTTTCTACTGTTTGCCTAAGAATGTATTTTAAATTGTGACACCAAGTAAAAATAAATGATGGAAAATGGGTATGAAATTAGGACTGATCTTATTCAAGTGCAGTCTCCAACAGACGTACTTTAAACCAGTCCAAAAGAAGAATCAGGCCTTTTGTCTTCACATCAAAGCAACTTTTGAACCTAATTTTTCATTTGCAAAGGAGATTTTGATATACCATGTGGGATTACAAATAGCGAAGCTGAAGATGTGCATTGAAGTCACTATAATTGCTATCTATGAACAGATGCATATTCTGGAGCTGTAATATTTTGGACAGTGACCGTATTAAACTTGTCCCCTCAAATTAGCTCATAGGAGAATATAAATCACAAGTCAATTATTGTGGAGTGATTAGGGCCATGCACGGCAGGCTTTATGTAGCATGTGTTCAGTGCCCACCTCGAGACAGCAATTCTGCTGTTTGCATCAGAGTCTTCATGACAGTTCAACAGTATCTGAAAATGGTGCAGAATGAATGTAAAGAAGAACAAAAGAAATAGGCTCTCCTTCTTGTACTAAAGCATAGCAGCAAGTGGAAGGGAACACTCTGCCTTGTTTTAGCTGTCAGCAAAATTGGGCTCCTGATTGATCCTTCTTCAGAGGAGGAAGGAAGAAAAGAAGTGTTGAAGAATTTGAGAAAACTTTCCATGTACACTTAATGATTCTTTTTTTTTTTTATTCTTGGTTATTCTTTGTCCTTGTATGCCTAAAGATACTCTAACCAAAACCTAAGAAAATCCTAACAAAGTGCTCATGCTGTTTGGATTTGAAAAATGAGCACAATGTGTTGTCACGTCCCACTCAGAAAGGAGGGGGGGATAAGTGACTCAGATTCGTAAATCCCCAGTGGCACAGACTAAGGTGAGACAAATCTCAAGGTCCGTATAAAAACATTTATTAGGTTAGTAACCAGGTCTTAACTAGGCCCACGATAATTAGTTAGGTATATAACAAATTATGGCAAGCGGTAAGGTATGCATTGCATTAATTAGCAACAGGCATACAACAAACTATGGCAAGCAGTACTTAATAACAGATATACAATGAATTATAGCAAGCAGTATGGTATGCCTTGCATTACTTCTTTGAAAGGAAAGAGAAAGAAAGAAGAAAGGAAAAAAAAGAAGGAAACGAGCAAAGGGACAGAGAAGGAGAGATCGAGAAAACATTTATGGTACTAACAAAACAGTGAAGCTGATAAGAAAAAACCATCCAGAAGCTTATAGAAAAAAGTGCGAGGTAGACTGACAAATCTTTTTATCATACAATGAACTTGCAAATATAACGCTCTGTGGCCACATTGGAAGAACAAAAAAAAAAATCATTAGCAATTGTTACAAGTGAAACAAAAGCTTACAGAATTCATGCAATTATCCCCAGAGTTAGGTGAAATCAAAGGCTTAGGCAATCTAGGCTAACTAACACAGAAGGGTCGTGGGTTGAATGTCAGTCAGTCATGATGTATTAGTTCCACTACATCTGCTTCAAGAGATGCATCCATCCAGGCACCCTTCAAAAAGTGAGTGAAAATTTTAAGTTTTCCCTTCTGCAAAGAGAAATAAAAGTTACCTTCCCCCGCCCCCCAAAAAAGCTTTTAAGTTTCTAAAGCTCCAAAGAGCTTTACAGTCATTAACTCTCACAAGATTCAATGGAGGCAGGCAGTATTATACAAAGTGTATAGAAAAATCGTGGCATGCACTTCCTGGCTAAATTGTGGAATGGTTTGAACTTGTGACACTCCCCCTGTGTCTATACTAGTCCCATCAAAGTGCTTCTGGGAGGCTTGCCTTAAAAAACTTGCCTTTCCCAGGACTGAGGAATCTTATCTGTCTTTGTGGCAGGTGCCATTAGGGCTCTTTTACAAAGAAAACCAGAGTTCAGAGGGTAGATGGGACAGCTTGAGGTCCAGAGCCCTTTCACACTGCATGCAACTACTTTATGTTTTGGATATTGCTGAAGATATTTTGGATATTGCTGACCTCTATATGTCAAGGTTTTCCCTAATAATTATAGGAAATCCTCTCCAGAGCTGGCCCTGGGAGGACTCTAGATCTCATCTCCTGTGGCCAGGTGCCAAGTTTGGCTTTGAAAGTATTCCTGGGACATTACCTGCAGCAATGCAGATGTATCCATAAGACTAGATTTTTAGAGGGAGTGAGCACAAACTATGTCATGAACACCCAAAAAATTGGAATGAAAATACATGCTCATGTCCAAATTGCTAGAAGACATCAAAGACAGAAAATAGAAAGCTCTGTTTTGGCGCAGTTCTTAGAAAATGTGGTAGTAAGAAATATAGGTAATAATTCTGCATTAATGGAAGTCCAATAGCTTTTTAAAATTGTGGTTGCACCAAAGAGGTTTTCTGTTTTGCTGCCCGTAGCAAACTTGAAGCAGTGACTAGCGTGTAAATGAAGAAATGAAAAGTCTAACAAAAAGGAAGGAAAGCATTGTATTCTACTTGGACTAAAGTCTCATGATATTTTGTATTCCTCATTTTTTGCTTATTTTCCTTATGAACATACAATTAACCTTCCAGATTTTTTATTATACCTCTTTGAATAGTAAATCTTCTCAAATGTGAGCTGTGAGACTGAGATGGATAACCCCTGCATAAAAGCACAAACCTGATAGTTTTAGTGTTGTGCGGTAAAATATTACAGGGCAGGGGCAGGTTTATTTGCCTGAAGGCAAATACACGGATGTATCCAGTTCTACTTTTTGTTTTTTCATTTTGCCAGTCTTGGTTTTTTTACAAATGTTAAAACTTTGATTTTTAAATAGTTGTGCTCATGAAGCAGGCTCCAGATTGGGCACTAAATTCAGACAGCAGAAAATCTCTTTAACATACAGTAAACAGGCACTAGTTAAACTTGGGGGTGAAAAGGTATGGCAATTCCTGGAAAATCTTCAAGCAGGGAATCTTGCTGCTGCCTGAGTAGTGTGAAAGGTCAAGAGGAGAAGAGATTTTCACTGTGCATAAAATTGGATATTTAAAGTCTAAAGAAGTTTTAAATTGCACTTAGTTGAGTCTAGTATAGGAAAAGGCTGGTTTTTTGAAATGTAATTTGTCTGAAATAGCCAATGCCCAAGCATGTAACTGAGCAATGAAGTCATTGTCTAAAAGCTTTTCTGAGTGATGCTCAGACTACTCTAAGCTTAGTTAAAACTATCCATGGTGAGTGTTTTAAAAAGAAAAGCTAAAAACCCCATGTGTCTAGCTAGTTCTTGAAAGAAGATTCCTCAAAATTTTGGACACCCTAAAAGCTTACCAGTCCATCCCCAAACCAAGGTTAACTATAACCATTGATGAAATAGTCTGAATACTGTTGTTCTCTGATAAACAGGCCATGAAAGCTAAATGATTTCCTCCACCTACTCTAATTTACACCCGGTTATGTTCATTTATTTTCCTTTGGACCTTTCTGTCTTTTGCTTGAGTTTCCAACTTCTTTTAATAACAACAGAAGAGAACGTGAGTGCCCAATATTTAAGATACCAGGGCAATTGTAAACAGCTGAACAGTTCTCACAACATATTTGAGAGTTTAGCGAGAAGTCATTTTGCCAGTGTGACTTGCTGGCTTCCAATTTTTGGCAGTGCAGCAGGATTGTGTTGTGACAAGTGAAGACTGAAACCATCTTGACATATATGTGTTTCCTAATCAAACCTCTGCTGACTTCCAAGCGACTGACTTCCTGACCTGCGTCAGGGGCAGGTAAATCCCACCTACTGCTCCTTCCTGAGTAAAGGGACGGAGGAGTAAATGTTGTGGGCAAGGCTGGGTATGGATGAATACGGCTTGTCCACTTCTGACTGGGAAGTACCTGTGTATAGCCTTTTCTCAGGTGCAGCAAACACCTTCTTTCAGCTTTGGTTTATATTCTCTGCTGCACCAGCTGTAACAGACGTCTCTGGTGACAATGTTTTCTGTCTGTCTTAGTCTTCTATCGTGCAAGAGGATGAATCTGCTGACAGCGATGACTGCCTCTCTATCCTCTCTCTTTCTTCATGAACTATGGGAAGACTGCAGATGAGCAGCTATGAGGTAAAGCCTCCCTTGAAAAGCCACAGTATGAACTGAAAAGTGAACCAAAACTGCCCCTTTCTCTTCAGGCAATGTTTCAGAAGAAAAAAAAAAAGAAAAAGAAAAAGAAAAAGAAAAAGAAACAGAAAAAGAAAAAGAAAAAGAAAAAGAAAAAGAAAAAGAAAAAGAAAAAGAAAAAGAAATAAGGTAGTTCTTGAAAGGAAAGAAAGAAACTACTCAGCACCTCCAAGGGGCAAGACTGATGACTACTGTTTTCCTACTGCTTGGCACTAGCTTGTGGCTTCTTAAATGTGCTGGTTTGAGACATGTTGCTGATTTTTTGCATACTAGTTGTTCCAAATCTCATAATCAAATACCTCATGTTCTCTCTGCAACATACTGGCAACCAGTATGCCTAACACAGTTTCGGGAGGGGCAGGTGCTTAGAAGTTACAGACATTTACTTCTGGATAACCACGTCCTTTATTTGATGGGGACCCTTAGCCTTACTGGACGTCAGTTCCCAACTCTGTAAAGAAAGGATAAAACCAGCATGTTAATATATGCTCACTAATATATGCAAAAAATACCTTTTTGAATCCTACTTGAGACAAAGCTTCTCTAGAAAAATCACCACTGGTTTTGGAAGCTTAAATTACAGTCCTCACCATAGGCATCTGTTACTGAACCAATTATTATGCTGGTAGTAGTCATAACCATTTAGGTATGAAGGCCCGTAGCCAAAATGTTGATGCTACTCTTGTTGTATGACCTTTCCTATGTTTCCAAGAAAGCTTTGCTGTGCTGAGAAGAATCTCCTGACCTAAGCTTTTAAAAAGATTGGCAGACTGTTCTGAGTGGGAGGCTGCATGAGAGCAAAGGATAAATATTTGCAATACAATGGAGATAAAGAGGAGGCTGGAAATGTTACTGCAGAATCAAGGCTTTATTTTACTTTTGAATTTGGGTAAGTGCCAAAAGGACTAAATCATCACACTGGAAAATGCACAAATGAACTTTCCTAAAAAAAAAGATAAGTTACTAGCACCAGGAGTACAAATTTTGTTCTGAATAAGACTCTTGCAATTTTTTCTCTTCTGAACCTGAAGTAATACTAATACAAAAAAGTATTGTGTTTTTATTTCCAGCCCATATATATCTGCCTTTATAATTTACGTAAGTATTTTAGTGGAATATTAACTTCCATTATTTATGAATCTATTGAACTTTGCAAGGATGTGCTGACAGTTGAAGGATTATAATTTTAAAGGTAGTTCAGTTCACATCATAAATATCCTAAAAGGTCACATACTACCTTACAGTAATGTCTGAAGGAGAAGGAGCTTAAAGTCAGAGTTGTTTCTGTCAATTCAGAAAAAGTTTCACCAACATTGTAATTCTAGAAATCAGAAAGTACAAATTTATCACCCTATGGGAATATTTTTATATGTGTTCTTGTGAAGTTCTGTATTCCCCTGGGTATTGTGTTACCATGTGGAGTCCCTCCTCTTGGTTCTTACAGGACCTTTTCACTCTGGGTTTACCAAAGAACAGAACTGAGATCACAGCGTTCAAACTACCTTCATACGACATGTACATTGCAATATCAAAATCTACTGGCTTCCTAACATCTTTGTTTCTGATGTTCTGATGTTCTTGAAGTATCATAAATAAAGGCAGGCACTCAGTGTTTTCTGGCAATTAGGTCAGCTTTACACCGTGGAAGGAGAGGAATCGTAAATATGGAAGCAATGAAACTTACTGTTTACCTGAAAACGTTATGCTGTGTGGATAATGACTAGCCTGCATAGCAGTTCAGTCTAAGAAGTTTATATATGTGAGTTGTTTTCATTGAATAGAGATCACCACACCAGTGATCATCACACCATTGTATCATCGAAAAACTTTTACTAGGCCATGGATAAAATATTCACAGGTAAAACTGGAGATGATCTGTACAAGTGCACTGACTAGAGTAAGGAATATTACTTCATTTGTAGCTGCTGTTCAGGTTTTTTTTCTTGATAATCCAATAGCAAATAGTGACTTATTTACATTTACCTGTTTGCAAAAGAGGAGGAAAACCAAAGCATTTATTAACTTGGTGTATTAAAATGGATGGATAGATGATACCGAAAAAATCGTAATATTTCATTGCATTAAAAAAGGGTGCCTGTAAAATTTCTTGTAATCTCAGTTTTTGCACGTTGTGTTATCTTCCGTAATAAACAGTACTAGCATAAATTCATAAGTACTCTTCATTATAAAGATGTGAAGGAGACTGACAAATATAAACTGATGCATTTCAGCTGGATTATTAAGTTTTCCTGAGGCAGTTTAAAACACCATGCTACATTCTCATCCATTGTCAGCAGCTAAGAATATGGCCCAATGTCTGTAAGAGTCATATACAGTCATATTTTTGTTTACCACTGTTGGAATGAAAGTCAGAAGCATCCTACTTTTTATTTAAGCAGTTCCTAAATGTGAGACTCTCACACTGTACCGGTATTTCGTACAGATTAAAGGACCAGTCTGCTGCTGCAGAACTAAGCAGTAGGTCGGTCTTTAGTAGCTGGTTGCAGTCTGTACATTGATGCATAACGTTTGCTAACAGAGAAGGCATTAAGCAGCCAGACAGAGCCTGGCTTTGAACAAACTGGCCTATTCAAATATGGGGAGCTGAAGTATTCCTATTCATGAAAAAAGTCAGCAAAATTATTTTTGGAGGGAGATCCATTCGTTTATGATTTTAGTATTTTCATTATCATGCTAAAGACATTATTTTTGCTTTTTAGCAGCAGAAAGTATGCACATCAGTTGCAAATTGCAAGATTTCTGGTTTGGGGTTAATTGAAATGCTATAAATTTACCAGATAAAAAAAAGCATGTGGTTCTCTTTTTTTTTTTTTTCCTCTCTTATAATTGAAAATAAGCCCAAGTAATCAGTGGGTTCTCAGAGGTGACGGTATAAACTGCTTGGGCTAAGGGAACAGCAAAGAGAAATACAGGGCTGTCCAAGTGAAACTCCAAAGGAATTTAGGTAAATAAACTCAAGAAATCAAGATGGAGCCACAACATCAGATTACTATACTGAAACACTTTCTTTCCTTAGGATACAGTTTGCGATATAAACCCACAGACCTTATTGAAAATGTGTGCTTACTGACTCCTCTGAACTATTTCAAAATCAGGATTACACCCACTACCTTCAATGGGACTACTTGTTAGGTAAAGGATGACAAATCCGGTCCTAAAGTGGTAGACTCTCTTGATGAATGTGCATCCTAATTCTCAATGACATTTAAGTGAGTGAAACATATGTACAGAGAGAATAAAATGCCAAAATATGTTGCTTTGCCAAGTTGCCACAGTTGGAAGCTTTCAGTAATTTTCCATGTGTTTGTTGATAAATCCTCCATTTTGAATAAAACATTATTTCATTTTTAGAGTAGATTTAGAGTGACAAGCCCTTAAGGCTAAGCAATACCTGTTTTTTTTTGAAACACCTGTGAAAGGAAGTGATTTCTTCTCTTTTGTCTAGATATCTGCAAGAAATCTGAATTTTCTGGTAGCTAACTTACTTGCTATACAGATTTACATTTTTAAAAGCTCTGAGGCAAACATCAGTTCAGAAGTCCTAACGCTTATTGCTAGAAGTAGAATGTTTATTGTTAGAAGTAGAAAGGAGCTTGGTTAATTGTTAAGCAACGGGCAATTTCCTGGGTGATTCAATACATCACAGCAGATAGGTAACCCTGATTAGGAACTCAGAAATAATTGAACAGGATAGATTACAAAAGTGAGCTTAAAATGCAAAGAATGTAGGAGGGGAATTCACTCTAACATGAAGACTATTGTCTTTATATTTAATTATAGGGGGTTTTGGTATCATTCTATGGTGTAATTCAAAGCTTGCTGAAGTTACTGAAAATACAGTGAGATGGCAGCTAATATTTGGAATTAAAACATTATTATTTAATTATTTAACTTTACAGTAGTCAAGAGAGAGATCTATGCACTCTAATTAAAATTTAATACTGTGAAACAATAACAAACAATTTTAATTAGTATTAGATTGCTTGATAATACTAGTTAACATAACACTAGCTCCTTCACATCCTTAGCAAGTGATTCAGTGATGTGGTTCACATAACACAGCAAGTCCTGAACTAACAGTGCTGTAGCTGTTTCATCTGTCAGAAACCTTCTATAAATCAGAGGGCTCCCTAACAGCTATACAAAGAGTCGCAATATTTGGAAACCAACACTGTACTTTTCTCGGTTAAAAAAATCCATTCCCATGTCCATCTATTAACCTCTCACCCTTTAAATCTGCTTCCTCTATCAACTCAACCTGAAAAATCAATCAGACAAGTACCTAGGATGGTAAGGAGAGCCACAACAGTTCTCAGCGAGGGGCTGTGCTTTCTGGACCACAGCTACTAGCAGATGCCCAGAGAAGATGTGAGGAAATGGTAAATATACAGTTTATACCTCTAGATTATTCTCTCAGTACCCACCACCGTGACTCAAGAGCTTCCTTATTAAAGTAAGCAGAATCCAAATTCATGTCTGGATGTTGGCAGAATTATATACCATTTTTTGGAAACATTCTAAATGTATTGCCCCTTTCAAATCGTGAGCAGTGAACCTCTCCATGCTCTGAGGCAAACCCCGTTGACCCTGTGACCTTTCCTTCTGTCACTGTGTTCTTAAGGTCACTCCCCTCTTTGCTTTTATGGACCAGTATGCATTGTTTGTGACTACTGGCTTCAAACAACTGGTGCCTTCTCCTTTTCTCTAGCAATATTTCTAACAATAGGCAGTCGTAGTATTTTTTGTCCAGGAAGTACCTCTATAGTACCTCAGTTTAGATATTGTCTCTGCTTCTTGATGAAAAACCTTGAAGTTGCAAGGAAAATGACTGTAAAAAATTGGAAAGTTAGAATAGTTTGCTTACCAGTTGTTTTATAAAGTTTGAAGATCTGCAGCATCTCAGACAAAGGGAAGGTTCAGTCAGATAGAAAGCTGAGTATTTTTTCGTAGAAGCTTGTAGAAATAAATTGTGGGTAATTTAGTTACAAAAAGAAAATCAAAGCCTTTGAAATGTCACACTGGGAAAGATTTTTTTTTTTAATGTAGCATGGCTACTGTAGATAATATGCTATACCTAGATAGATAGAGACTACAGGTCTATCTATATCTGTATCTGTCTATTCATCTCTACTTCTAATCCCTATCTGTATTATATCATAGAAAATACTATGAAAGCAAAGAAATTAGGATATATAAAGTATTTGTGTTGATCGCAATTGTTATCTATCAATGAGTATTTTTGGAAATCTCATTTACTAAGAAAGGAAGAGGTACCTGGTCCAAAACCCATGGATTCTGTAGTATTATTAGTCTGATGGCACATATGGTCCTCACCTCCTGCTAAATCCTCTGTGTCTCACCAGCAACAATTACCTGCTCATCCTTCTGATTTACTGGAGTTATCAACCTTCTCACCTGTTCCTTCCTAAAATTTCCTCTTGCTCCTGATATTCCAACCACCTTTTTCTCGCAAGTTAGACTCAAGTCACAGTCTGATTAATAGTCACTTTAACTGATAGCAACAGTTCTCAAACTGTACTTAGATTGCGATCAGTGATTTCTGAATGAGAGCTCTGGTCCCTCAGAGCTGGTATATCCAGCTATATAAGGGTGTGGGTATCACCTTCTCTTCTAAGCCTTGTTCTTATCCATTAATAAATCATTAGGGGAATTATGTAGGGTACTTCAAAAGCTCTTCTAAACTAGAAAACTAAAAAGTAAATAGATTAATCACAGTTTCCAATTTGTACAAATATCCCATTGAAGATGTGGTATTTTAAACAGACATGATCACTTCTGAGGTCCACATATATTTTCTTTTTGATATCTTAGCTCTTTGCCCATATCAATCCTATTAGCATTTAATTCACCAATATGACTGCAAAAAGCTGGATGTTTGCATTACTGGAGAAGATTTTAGTGGATGTAGTAGATCCAGAAGCTCCTTGCAAAATTTGTGTAGTCAATGAGCAGATGAAAGACAACTTTACCAGATACATATTCAGTCATTAATCAAAAAAAAGTTAAAAATACATGCCAGCTTTTAATGTACATAATGAGTGAGGAGTGATGGTGTTTTAGAAACTTCTTTTTAAATATATTAGCTTCAATGTACTGGTCATATGGTAAAGAGCATTACTTCTTGCTTGCATCTTGCTTTTTCTAGTTGGGTCACATCTAATTTTCACCACATACAGTGATAACCATGCTACCTAACTGTTCGTGTTCATGCCAGCCTCTTCACCTTCGGGAAGGGTGACCTGTTATCTTGGCTGACAGTCTCATATGGCAACTTGAGGCAAGAAAACAGCAGCACCAGGGGATGTTATCTGCAGAGGAACCAGCTAATGTCCCAGAGAGGACACTGCCCTCTCACTGTACAGACTAATCATAGCAAACACGCACCCCAATGGATACACCTCCGTCAAGAAGTCTGGCCCTGGCAACTGACAGAAGGCTACAGATGCACCCGCTGCCCAGCATCCTCCTTTGTCCTGTGGGCCCACACAGGGGCCCTCCTGTCCGGATCTCCTGGAAGCAGCCTTCCTGCAATATGGTCTGCAAAGAAGGGAATTGTTGCAAACAACGTGCAAACACAGCTGTAACCTTTGTCCATAGGAAGAATGACTACAGGCCACAGTTCAGTGTACATGTGTACTTTCAGATATTAAACAGGGCCAATCCTTTTTTTTTGCTATGTTACCTTCACAGACGCACTGGAGGAGATGCAGAAGCAGTTAGACCCTCTTGTACACTGCCCAAGAAGACAGAGGCTAGCAAAGGAGGGTTTGAGGATGTTTGCACCAAGACCACTGTCTCCAGTTTCTCCTGGAGAGCTTGGAGTTGCTGTGGGTACACGGAAGACCCACACAGGCCCCCATACTGTATATATTCTGGAGACTAACTAATCAACGCTCACTAATTTTTTTTTTAAAAAGATGGCAAGTGCTCCTGAGAGATGGAGTGGCCTGAGTTGGAGAGTAAGAAGCAGATCCCTGGCATAGTCTCTCTGCCTCTCCTGCCTGACCTGTTTCTGATTACATTCTGTTAGAGTTGGGACTCTGAGCAGAAATACAAATATTTTTTTTGCATGACCTTCTCTTAATCTAGGTATTGAGGTATCTAAAATGAATATATTCTCCTTTTGTAGCCCATGCCGAAATACGCGGATTGTGAGAAGGCTGTTGGTGGGATTGACTGATTAGGGATTAAATATTTAAGAATTTTTTTCTGTTTTATTCCTAACCAGTGTTGGAACTACTTTGGAGTAACCTGCTCTGAAATAAAACTTATATTATTGAGTGTTTTGTTTTACTCCACAGTATTTCTGTGCATTTCATAACATCACACTGACACTTCATTAATTTAAGGCTGAATTTGTAAAACATTAACACTTGAAGAAATCTTTATATATTTATTATTTGAAATGATCCCAAGCAGCAGAGAAGTTTTGATTTCAAATATGGACTTTCACAAACTTCAGGGCTGTCAGAATCAACAGTGTTGGCTCAAGCCATTCTAATAATGACTATTTACAGAAGAGACGGAGGGTCTCACAAAAAGACCTTTCAAGTCAAACTGCAGCAATATATTTCTAGAAAGTAGCTAGTTTCTTTTCAATTGTCAGCTTCTCACTATGACCAAAAAGGGTTGAACAGCAGTGATTTGTAGCACTCTTCATTTTCATCAATGTTTCACAATTCATCCGTTTCAAACCTAAATAATACTGTATCCCACTGCAAATGTTCCTGTAATCCGTTCCTCTTCCAGTGACCTGATCTGCAGAACTACAGGGAAAAAAACCCCACAGTTCAGCACTAAATATAAATCCTGCATGAAACAGATGTCTTCCCCTTTATCTTTTCCATTGCTTTGTTATTGCATTTAATGATCTGTCTATGATTTCCTTTATTTTATTTCTTTTAATAACCAAGGAACACCAGACAAATCCACTGTAATAAACTCCTCTCTTTGAAGTCTCCCACTTGATAATTATAGATAAAATGATACTAAAGAATATTAAAGAAGCAAGTTTAAGGGAGCAAACGTGCAATGTATCTGTAATATTACACTCTGTTGTACCTTGCTGTTTATTATAACCCTCCCCCTTTGAATGTCATACAAGAACTCTGAGACACCAATTGGTGTCAAATTTTATTATTATAATTTTACGGTGTAATTTCTGTATCTTGCTGGACATATTTTAAACACTGAATAATTTTATTTTAAAAATGTTATTTAAATAAAAAAAGAGAACAATGCATCAGGATGTATGTCTCCTTTCCCAGTGCTCATCTCTTTAATACTTGATTGATATACTCTTTGGGTCTGACTTCGAAAAGAAATGAAAAAGCAAGGTGGGAATTTGAATGCCCTATTTTCCTTGAAATCCCTGTTATTGCCTTAGTTTTGTTGAAATTCTCTGCACATCCTACAAAATCTCTCAAGATATTGTCTTCCTTATCAATGTCACAAATCACCACGTACCTGAGAATTGTCTCCTCCCTCTGTTCTATGTGACGACTGGTTCCACAACACCATATCAGACCTTATACTTCAGAAAGGCCCTCAGCATGTATTACAGATGGACTTGAAATGTTTTCATTTCCTGCACAGAATTACGGCCAAGCTAGACTCCTCTTGTTCTATAAGCAGCAGGTAAACTAAGAGGGGACTGATTCAGAGGAGACACATGAAGTCTGTCTGGAATGGAAATTGATCCCTGCAGAAACTCCATGGATTCAGAGGGCATTTCATCACCCTCCCTAATCTCTCCTCTTGTTCAGAGAACAGGGGTGCTGCAGCAAGTCATTTGTAGGTCCTTGAATTTGTGCAACTTAGTGTAATATAGGTATGAATTCTATATCTATATAATAGAGAGAAGCAAATTTTACTAAAGGAGACCCTCTAAGCATCCCATTGTGAGGCTCTAACAGGCTAAGTCTGTTCTAGTTTGTAACAGAGGCCAGAGTCTACCGCCTGGCCCTGCATCAGGTGATGTGGCCAATTTGCATTGACCTGCCCAAGCTTTCTTCTGCCCAAACCAGAATGATCTCATGCAAAATTCTGTTCAGAACAGTCTCCGGCATATAGTAACCCCTGAAATGTGCCTAGTGTTAAGAAGAGAGTGCTAGCAATTAGCATATACTACCCAAAAGTTACATATGTAGCGTAAGTTCAGTCAGAAGAATTGCATTCTCTCTGCTGTAGTTTTCTAGGTGCACGACAAATTACGTAGGGATGTTCATAAAATCTTAAAAATAAGAATTTCTCAAGTATTAGCCAAATGGGAGATACATAAATCAAAGGGTCAAAGGATAGTTCATGTTGGAAGGGACCCAAGGAGGTCATCTTGTCCAACTTCCTGCTCACAGCAGGGTCAGCTTTTGGATCAAACCAGCTGCTCGGAGCTGAGTTTTGAGTCCAGCTACATTTTGACTACCCGTAAGGATGGAGAGAGCACAGCCACAACTGTTAGAACCCTTGAAGCCATCTCTTCTCCAGGCTCTCAGCCTCTCCCTGCAGGGCAGGTGCTCGAGCCCCTGACCCACCATGGCGGCCCTCCACTGAACCCATAGCAGTTTGTCAATGACTTTCTTGTACTGGGGTTCTGAAAGTGGACATGGCAATCTTAGTATGATCTAACAAGTGCTGAGCAGAGGGGATGATCTCTCCCTTCCCATGATCTACTGGCTGTGTCCCTGTTGGTACAGCCCAGGAGGCCGCTGGCCGTCTCTGCTGCCGGGGCAGGGCTGGCTGGTGCCCAGCTGCCACCCCGCAGGCCCCGGGGCCTTTCGACAGAGCTGCTCCCCAGGCAGGCAGGCCCCGGCCTGTGTGGCTGCTGGGGATCGTCCTTCCCGGGGCAGGGCTCTGCCCTCGGCCCTGCTGGGTGGCACTGGGCTCCGGGCGGACCCTTCCTCGGCCTGTCTGGGTCCCTGACCTAGGTGGACAGTGTATGCTCTTCCTCCAGTGCTTCAGTTAATTTTGTTGAAAAAGTTTCCTTTTTGTCCTTGAGATTCCTCTGCTAATCTTTCTTCTTGTGCCCTTCTTCTCTCTTCTAGGCCTCTATCATTCCTGTTGTAAATCCAACAGATGACCATTGCACTCCTGCAGATACATTCCAGCTTTCACTAGGCATCACTGCCTGTGAGACCGTGTCTCCTTATGTCGCTGAGGACATGAAGTATTTTGTGCTCTTTCAAAATGTTGTCTGAGCTATTTGTTACAATATGAAGGGGGATTCATCAGCATGATTTAATAATTACTTAGATAAGAGGTAAAAAAAAAGGTTTTAAAATCTGTGGAAAACAGCCATCCAGCTTTCAAAGGAAATTTTAGAAGGAATGAATCTGGTCCTTCTATCTAACCTGAACACGCTTTTGCCATGGTACAGGCCCTTCACTGCTACTGGCAATATCTGCTCCTACAAGATCTGAAATAAACTACATCTTTCAAGCTGGAAAACCGGTAGATTGGATTGGCAGTTTGTGAAAGCACAACATACAGAAGAAGGCAAGAGCTTGATATATTTGCTGACATTTCATCTTTGTTCTTGTATTTGTTAGACCAACAAATAACCGTGGAATGCAGATGCATAAGGAAACCTTTTTAAAGAGAGCAATGAATAAGTGTTCGAAACTGATGTTACATATGATGACAATTTCCTGGCTCTCTATGGTATGTCTCCTGTCTGAAACACTATTCTGTATGTCATTCCCCATAGCTTGTTTTCCTTTACCTCAAGTCCCCTCTTCCCTAGTTTTCTTATATAATAAAGCACTCTAAAATGTACTGCTTATACCATTCTGTTCTGTTTTCTTACACTGTCACTGGTGTCCTCCCTCCCACACATAGGCATCTTTAACACAAAAAATTTTAAAAGCAGGAGCAATAGCTTGGAGGTCAACATCAAGCCATTCATTCTGCTTCCCTAAGGAGAGTCATTGTTAGCTGCACAAATATAGATGCATGCGAATAAAGACGCTAATGCTTCATTATCACTGCAACGGAATAATCGGTACTCTAATTTACATCCTCACAACACTATCTATCTATCAAGATGTAATGAGATATTTAACATGTTGTTACTCTATGTACGCACATGTTTTATACATAACAACCTGTTATCTGTCAGCTTAAACCAGCCCTGTACACTACAATTAGATTCTTCCCCCCGTAATTATCCTAACATATGTCTGGGCAACCCCACTGAAGTCAAGTAATACGCACTGGATATAAATCATGACAGAATAAGGCCATGAACTCTTTTAGTTTGGTATTTTATATTATTTCACTTTCTTGAAACTCCAGATACTTAAGAGAAATGGATTTTTAAAATGAAAAATCTATTCATTCCTCTAAGCAGATGGCATAATACTTATAAATGCCTTCTTTACATTCTTATTCAAGAGGAATAAAATGAGCCATCCAGCAGGGTAGAATATGAATCAATATGTGTTTTCAACGGCTCCTGGTTTTATTTCTGTTGAAGTCTGTAGGTGTTTTGCCACTCATTTCCAAGAGTGCAAGATCAGGTCCAAGTAGCTGGAATTTGTATCTCCCTTTTAGGTGCACAAATACTCCAAAGATCTTGAATTTCCATTGCCTGTGAGTAAACTGTACTCAGAAACGTGGAGTTCCTCCATAATCTGAAAGTTCTGCCATCACAGAGTCCTTCTGGTTCTTTCATTCAAATGGCTGCCCGTGCAAATAATCTTTCTCAGGAAAATTAAAACAGTCACTTTTTCCTTGTTCCCGATGATACTAGCATCTGTTTTTTTCATGGTTATATACAGTAAGAGGTTTTCTGCCTTCTGTGCCTCTTTTGTACAAAGAACTGCAGTGAACAGAGTATTTGTATACTTAGTAGAGGTGATGCGTGATAACATCAGGGATGAATTATATCAGGTTATTCTCTCCGCCTCCCCTGGCACCCTCTGCATGAGCAGAAGGTATTCTTTTCCAACGTCAGGTAAGCACACTGACTTTCCAAAAAGCTCTGTTACTTCAAATTCAAGGAACAGAAAAATGAAATTATTCCAGTTAAAAGAGAATGATTAATTAAAAAGGATGAAGAATGTGCACTATTTTGAAAAACATTAGGAGGAAACAACCCCAACTACTCTGAGACTGATGGGACTGTTCTGTTCCATAGGCATGCTATAATACATTGACAAAGTCATTTTAACCCTCACTTTAACATTGTTTCTTTTCCTTGAAAAGGAATCACTCTCCTGCAGAGAATTTCAGGTTTTTTTTTTTTAATTACAACAACTGTAGTTTAACTGGAGTGAAGGGGACCTAGTGCATCCAGCTCTTTTGGATCTCTCACAATATCCTTGTCTGTTAGCTGCTTAGACATCAGCAAGGAGCAAATGGTTACACAGTTTTATTTTCTTAAAGAAAACCGTTTAATAATAAGTGTGATCTTCACAGGGATATTTCTTTTGGATTTTTAGGGACTTCAGAGATTAAACAATTTTCTTAATAATATTTTTTTTAAAAAAATAATTTTTAAAATTAGACTTGTTCACAATTTTCAACTACTTTTGCTTTGCAGACAATAGCAGTTGATATAACCATGGGTGCACTCTCAGCGCAGAGCAGCATTGAGATACGATTAGGCAAATGCTCTAGAAATTAGTGCACATCCCTTCGACATTCCAGATTTACATCTTAATTTCAGAAAATGTTAAATATATTTCCATGTGTTTTTGTCCAGTTAGCATAATGTGCTAGGGTGTATTTTATATGTACAGATATTTTGCTGAAATATAGCAATCTGTAGCTATTTGATAAATAGGTCTGGATGCTTTCTTGTAAAAACATTTCACTTTCATTTCCAATTTCACATCACCTTACTGAGAGTCTATTTATTCTCCTGCAGACAAGAATGTTAGACAGATCATTCCTTTCTTCTATACAGTAAATAATTTGGAACAGGGACTATCATTTACTCAATATCTGCATCATTCTTTAAAATAATGTATTCTCAAATTGATTGACTTCTAGTTGCTACCACAATATGAATGTTAAAACAGGGCCACATTTCATATTAAGGCAGATATTAGCCAGTACTCATGGAAAGCAAATTTAGCACTGGCTTGGATGAGTATCTACACTACACAGTTCAAAGTTACAGTCATCAAATGTCTGAAAGGAAGTATATCAAATATCTAACTGGGCAGTCAAAACAGCTCAAATTGCAACTATCAGACACTTAACAACGAATTGCTCATGAATAAGAAGCAGGCTAAGAATTACTGACAGAAGCTGTTCGGAGAGGAGTTCTGAACAAATCCAGGAAAAAAAATCATGCTCTTTCAATGACAGTTCACAAACAGAGAGATGACATTTGGCAAACAGATAATTCAACATGAATTACTCACTCAAGACTAGTAGTAATACCTAGCAATTATATAGTTCTTTACACATTCAGTGGATTGTACAAACTCTGACATTAATTAAACTGCCTCTTCTTGTCTACTCTTTGCTTTAAAATTCTCCTTAGTAAAAAACTTAGCTTGGCACGCACAGATTTTCACACAGACGGCCTGTGTGACTAGCAAAATCTCCATCTTTATGTGTAAAAGCAAATATATAAAAAGAAACAAGCTTTAAGTTTGAGGTAAAAACACAAGGCTAGCTAGTCAGTTTATAGTGTACCATAAATTAGGAATGATGCGCAGTTGTTGTGACAAGCCTAGGATGGACTTGTGATTTCTCAGTTACTGTCCTTATTACTGGGAGGAGGAGAAAGATTTGTCTGCTGAGTTGGTACTAGCTGAAACCCCGACCGCTGACTCAGTGGAGCTGGCTGGTGCAGAGCCCGTACCCCCTACAATGCCCATCTCCATTCCTGCATAGGAAGAAGCACCGCCATCATTGATGGAAATATTTACAAACTATTTAGCATGTGAAGTATGTGTCAAAACACTTCGGAGGGACAGGATAGAAAAGGCCTTTGCATGGCCCTTTTTCTCCTTCCCTTCCTCCTACCTCCTTTCCCACTGTAAATATAGAAGTTATTTAGAAAAGTATGTGAAAAAACAACTTCACAAAGCAGAACTGTTCAATTAAGACCAGAGTAAAAGATATTGGAAGAAAACAGGAAGACTAACAGGCTTGCATCAACCTCATAACTAAAGGCAGCATTTTCTATAATTTCTCCTAAAACTTCTATGAAATTCATTTAATAAATATTGTCAAATCATTTACCCTCTCTGTTTAGATAGGTGATGAAAGCATGAAGTTGCATAGCCTGTAAGAAATATATACTGAAATAATATAGGACACCCAATACTGGTACAATCCAAATTTTGGAGGATGCCTTTAATAGATTAGAAATTAGAAATTGTTCCTAATACACTCAAAAGACTGCATATCGATTTATAGAGATGATACCTCTTCTAAAGAGACAAGGAAAAATAAATTAGCCCCAGTGTTTTTAGTTGATGGGGTTAGAATAGATAATGAGCAAACTCATTATCACATTCATAAGACATTTGCTTATCTGTACACCAGCCTTCTGTTGCTGAACACACCTCCAGAGTATCCAGTGGTTCATTTCTCTGCCATTGTCAGCGGTGCCACATGTATAGAGTTCAATATTGCCCTAGTTATTCAGCACTGGTGAGTAATTCATGTGCCCAGTAGCCACTCACTCATGTGTAAGAAAATAAAATGGTTCAGAGTCTTTGATCTCATTGCATTTCACTGGTTGTGTAATTTATAGGGCTGATAATTGAAAGTGGTACGGGTTCCCTGAGTTAAACTCTCTGCTCATTTTATAATGTGCTTTGATAAATGAAGTAGGTTGGTAAGCATAATTACAGTTCTGGTTTTTGATATTTTTCTCTCTCTCTTTTTAGGATTATATTTAGATATAGTGGCAGTACAATTTTAAAAACAGCTTTTCTTTAACTACCATATGCCGAGTCTCTCCCAAAGCTCAACTCTTTTAGGTACAAACTCTTAGAGAACATGTAAGTTTCTGACAGACAACCATCTGTCATGTATTTGAATGTATGCGTTATAAGCTGCATGTCCCTTTTATGATTACAGAAAGTGAACACTCGTACTAAACATTCAAGGTTCGTTAATAATCAATAGCTCCATCTTTTCCTGAAATTTTGATATTCAGACAGGAGGGAATACGTTCACAATGGTGTTCAAGACAAGTGCAAAGTATGTCTGTCTACATCTACATTACTAAGCTCATCTGCCTCAGGAAGCGATTCCTGGCTCTGCGGCCCCGAGACATAACTAGAATATTTTTGTGTTTTCAAAGTGATAATAAAGTGAGATAATCTGAAAAAAAAAAAAAAAAGAGCGAAATCTGCACTGCAGCCTACCAGAGCAGTGTCTGCAGAGCACAATGCCAAAAGCAGGCGTTGCTCGCCCTGCAGCCTGTCCTGAGGGTATGTGCTTATCTTTGCGGGCCCGGGGCCTGCTGGCATCATGTCAGAAGTCTGTCCTAGGCTGAAGGAACCCGTTTTGGCACCATCTATTTCGTGTTTTCTGCCTGGAGTGAACCCTGAAGCAAACTACTGTGCCAACTGTGCCTTGGTTTCCTCCTGGAGGAAACAAGTTTACTCACTCAGAAAGGAGCCTGGAGAGGCCCTGGCATACCTGCACTGTGAATAACCGGCAGCCAAGGCTGGGGAGCTGGCTTACTTAACAGCGTAGAAGCCCCTTAGGATATCATGTGGTCTTGCTATACTGACTAAGGGCTCTAAGTGCTACCACGGTCAAATAGGTAATTAAATACCACCCACAACACAGTTTGCATGATTATACGAGCTCGCAGAGCTTCTTATCCTCATCTGTAAGCTGTAAAGAGTAAGCTTTTTGTCACCTGCCGTGTAAGATCCTGGGTTCAATGTAATTCTTATCAAAGGAAATTGTGTTCACATTTCTTGCTATAGCATGATTTTCCATTGCATATTAAATAAGTTCAGGAGCAAATGGAGAGAAGTGGTGAAGAGTACTGGATCTCCACAAAGTGACTATGAACATCTAGATGCTCCCTAGAGATCTGCCTTCCAAGCACTAACCAGGCATCATACCCTTTTCTGGATAGCTCTTTCAGCTGGATGCTTTCACAAATATTAAGAGTAACTAAAATGACAAAAATAAAAACACTGACTCCTACACATCTGTTTTTTAAACTGTTGCTTAATATTTACTTAATTTTCATAATAGTATTTAGTGCATTCACTTCTTTAGATGGATCTGTAACCATAGCAACAGCATCATCATCTCATAACACATTCTTTAAAACCACATTTTGGAAACAATGCATTGTTCCAACTTGTATTGTTTACTCTGATGTTTGGATAAAAAATGACTGAACCTATTCTACTGTTGCTCCGCTAATGATATTCTCCATAGCCCCTTCCAAACAAAGTGCTATTCACATACCACTAAGTGGTCCTCAAAACTTCTGTTAAAGCTAGTCTGTTGTTTCTACTGAGGTGAGAAAGCTAAGGCACAAATATGTTATCTGACTTGTCCCCTGCCAGACAGAATGTATGGGCAAAAAGAGGCACCAGCACACATTTTCTACACTTCCAAGCATAGCACTTGCTGTTCATCAATCAAGCAATGAGACATCCTCTAGATCCTAAGTGGAAAAAAAAAAGAAGGAAGGAAGGAGGGAAGGAAGGAAGGAAGGAAGAAAGGAAGAAAGGAAAAGAAAGGAAAAGAAAGAAAGGAATAAATAAATAAATAAAGGAAGAAAGAGAGAAAGAAAGAAAGGAAGAAAGGAAGGAAGGAAAAGAAAAAAAGAGAGGTTTTGCTTTAAAAATCAGGCTGAAGTAGAATAATTCCAGAGGTCTGAGTGCAATGCAGTTTGGGTAAAAATTCATTCCAACATCTAGGTCATTGGCCATAAAACACACTCAGAAAACCAGTGTGGGATTTCTCTTGCTTACACTGCTATTTGTTTACAGTAACTCTGTTGAATTTCAAATTTATGCTGATTTGAGAGCAGAACTTGACCTCTTGTTTTCATGCAAGCATCCACCACATGAAAAAAAGAAAGAAGCAGTAAGAAAATCTGAAAGAAGCCAAATAGTTTCTCAACAGCATGATTTTCATAGTTCCTTGTGAGGCCTCTCTGAAGGGTGCAGTTGTGCTGCTTTTTGTGTAAAATGACATATTTTTGCCCTTACCCTTTTATTGTTATTCCCATTAGAATAGAACAGCAAACATTTTTAACGATGATACGTTTTCACTGATTACTCTACAAATATATACAATGTCAAGTTAGAGGAAATGAGGCATGAAGTACTGCAGGCAGAGTTCATACAATGCACCACAGAGGCTTGAGAGCAGCTGCTGAAAGCCATTGTGTTAAAATTTCACTTTGAAAAAGGTACACTTCTGTACAATAGGCTATAATGTTTCAAAAGGAAGTGTTCAAAGCCTTTTGTGCAAATCATTTACATTCCCGTTGTGTAAATCATTTCATTTTAAAGTATCTAGTCAGCTGAAATGCCACAAATATTTGCATGATTGGCGTTTGGGCTTGAAAATGTGAAAATACAATTAAAATATTCGTTGCAAAGGCTGCAGATTGTCCTTGATTCTCCCTGCTTTGGAAACACAGCATGTAGGATAAGATACTCAAAGTTGTCTAGCACAGCAGAATACCTATTTAGTATGAGCTAGCCACCAGGACACCTTAGTAAATCTCTTCCATTCATGTAATTAATCTTTCTTTAATACCATTGATTTTAATGGGACATGAGGAGACGTTTATATTTTCATGTTACCAGATTTAGAAAGTAGCACAATGATGTCATTTTTATACTAATACACCTTCTGGCAATGCTGAGCATGGACTGTCAAATGCCATTTCTGATGACTCATGCACATAACTGTGGCCATTTTTTTGACTTGCTTTTCCTTTGACACTCTGGCCTTTCAACTTCTTCGTGATTTCTCTGCTGTTTTGAGCCACTCTGAGTCCCTGTCTGACCCTCACTGACTCCAACCTCTCTGCCCCTCATATTAGGCAACCTACTTCCTACCACCTTAATTCTCTAATTTTTTTATTTCTGCTTCTATTCATGCACGGAGATTATCAGACTTCTCTGGGGCAAGGGGGGAAATTAGTTTGCTTTACTGACAAGAAGCACAGTTTTAGAGCTGTGGATGCCATGGCATTCATGAATGCTGAATAGAAGAACAAGAATACACAGGACCATAATATGTGAATGAAGGACGCACTACCTAAGTAAGCGTCAAGGAAGAGAAAGAAACTCTATGAAATTTGCCCTCCTCCCCTTTTTTTATTTGAATAACCTGGAAAAAGGGAATTCCACTTAATTGAATACTGGCATCACAGTCAACAAGCAGTAATGCACTCCAGCGCTTTCCACAGAGCTGCTCTGTAGAAGGATGGGTCACTTTGTCTTTGTATTTTATCTGCCGATGGCAGAAAAATGAGAAGACTCAGAAACAACCCTTAACTGGGCCCAGCATTTTCCCAGCTCTTCTCCTGGGCTCCTTGCCCGGCCAACCTCCAGTCCATTGCCCCCAGCTTCTTGTCCAGCTTGTTTCTCCCTTGTTCCCATGCTTTCCATACCACTCTGCTCCCAGTTACATAGACTCTCTCTTATGGCTTGCTGGGAAGCTTCCTTCCTTATGCTCTGACTTATGTCTTTTCTCTTGTCCCTGTTAAATGTTCTCTGGGATTCCGTGCTACAGCAGGTCAAGATAGCTCACTGCAACTCTGCAGAAAGGGAAACTCCCTTTCCCTGCATCACTTTTCAGCCTCTTCCTCCAGTGAATCTTCCCTCATGGCAGAGCTACCCTTCACTGACAATTACGTGAATACATTTCACTTTCCCAATGAGCATAGTGTGAAAAAAAAAAGTTTTCATTATCCTTATTCACTGATACAGTTGGATCATGTGGCTCAGGCTGTACTTAACATTTGGACTGAGGCAGAAATCTAGTATGGCAAATTTTAGCCCTTTCAGTAAAAGTTTGCCAGATTAAAAAGCCCTGTATTGTAACGGATAGTGTCTGGCAATCTTAATAATAAGTATAATAACTTTAATAATAATAATACCACCAGCGTCACTCATAATATATATATTCCTTGATTGTTATGGAAGATTTCCCTGTAATATTCTTTTGAAATTATATTATCTTTTCTCTCTCTGCGTAAATTATAATTGACACTATGATTTATCACTTGAGAATAGCACCATGACATTACATTTTTGAAGGCTGCTTTTATTCAGATCACACAATGGGACAGAATCTACACAGTAGAAAAGATCATGTAGTTTGTCTTTCAAGGTCAGTGTGATTACAGTGAAACAAGCAAACTTGGTCTACCATTGAGAGACATTACAGCTGTATGCCATAGCTCTGTTTAAAGATCTTCATTATGTCCTTAAATGTTCTTCTGTTTCAATCAAGATCTCCTCTCTCTGTCTCTCCCCTTTCCATTCAAACAGATATTAGTAGACCAAAACAGTTTGCAACTGTTATTCACCATCTCAGAGAAAAAAAGCGAAGACAGAATGTAAAATTAAAAAATATATGCTGCGTTTAGCACCGAAATTAAATGTGGGTGGATTTTGACTTTATGTTTTTGAGGCACTAACCAGAAAAATGTTAGTGCACAATCCAGGATATTAATCTAGAGGTGATAATTTTCAATATTTCTTACAATTTAGGAGAGTTTCCCAGAAGTGTGCAGGAATTTAGAGTCTGTGTTTACACTATGAAGGACCCCATTGCTGAGATTACTGGAGGGGAAATAAAGACAGCTTCAAGAGTATTAGTATAATTTAGGTGTATATTTTTTATTTTGACTTTAACCACAAGGTGTATAGATGTTGGCAAAAATATCTACATAACAAAGATATCATAAAGCTTTACTAATGTGCAACCAAAACCTTAGAGAATATATGCCAACTGCTGTAACGATTTTCCTTTCTTTTCTTCAGACATTTTTAGTCATAAAATCTTTTACATAGTTTCCCAAGTCAAATTAATAACCCACAGTAATACTGAGCACGACATATATATTTTCCCTAAGTAAGTCTAATTTAGCACATAATATGTAGAAAAGTTTTGCACTCTTCCTATAGGATATTTTGCTGAAATTACTCCACATAAATCAAAAAGAAGGCACCAAAATAACTTCAATGAGTCTCCTGTTTGCTTAATGTTTGCATGTCAGGCATAACTGATTCACTATCTAGTGTGCCCTAGAGAGTTGTGAAATCCAAAATTGGAAGCGTTCTCTGTTAAAAACAGCATAGTATTATTCATGGAAATAAAACTGCATTGGAAAAAAAAAAAGCCTACTAATTAACATGGGGCTACTGCAAGCAGTTCTGTTATTTCCCAATATTAAATAATTAGCATTTTTATTACTGTGCCATTATATACATCATTGGCTTATTTATTAAAGAGATGTAAGGGTTCTTAAGCTTTTGTGAATATGGTTTGATGCAGTAGAGAATTGCTTTACTGGATCAAGCTACTCCAATCCTTTTTTCTCGTTTTCATCACCCATTCTTAAAGGAATGAAAGGTGATGAACCCAATAAAGCTGAACTTACTGTATCTCTCCATATACATTGCAGTGTGTTGCTCCTGTCTTCTTTTAACATTTATAGTTAACAGAATGGAAAAATAAGCTAATTCATTAGCTTTGTTTCCCTACAGGAGTGTCTGGAGTTCTTGGAAGTTTCATTTGGAAACCCATCTTCAAAAGATGCTCAGTAGCAATCACACGTTCTCTAGTACCCTCATCCATTGATACAAGCCTGTGAAAATGTTCTAAAAAAGGGCACATGACAAAGCATACATATTTTTCAGTACAGCCTGAGAGACACATGAAGTTGTTTAGGACTATATTTGACTGTCCTCTGATGCCAAAGAGGAATGCTGCTGTTGTGTATTCTGTTTGTTGCTTGGCAAATATTTGATTGTTTTTAATAACTATGTGTCAGTCCTTATTGAACAAAAAATGTCAGAACAATTGCATGAACTACAGTCAGTGTCCCAACAGCATTTGGCAAGCATCTCTGTATTATGGTATTTTGCCCACAATTGGGTTTGCTGATCAAACTAACAGCTATTTATTTATTAGTGGTGGAAGTAGAATGAAATTCTATTTATAAGCTATTGAATATTTCTGATTTATTGAACTGCACAGTGACAATAGCAGCACTACTAACATCTACGTTTGATTTTTATTGTTGTTCTTGGCTTATCTTTGCAAGCCTAATGCAGCAACAAAGTTCAACTATTCACTGTTCTGTATAGTTATGTCCAGGCATGATAAAGCACTGAAATAATTGCCCTCCAGGAGTGGATTTTTCCCCCTTTGCAAGGGGAGTGCGTTGGCAAAGATTATTATAGCTGTAGCCTAACTTATTTAGGCATAAATATTCCCAAGAAAGATCATTGGCTTGCAAAATGGAAGTATAACCCACACCTCACAGATAGAGCATATAATTGCAGAACTCACTCACAGGGGACAACCTCCCCTCCAATATTTAAATAGTGACCTGATTTCCAAGTCATCATAAAACTAAAAGTCACTATTATTCATTTATTATATATATTTTATATTATTGTATATATAATATATAATATATTTTTTACAAATATTATATATTATAGATATATTTATTCCTTTATACCCTTTATTGGATGCAGGGGGAAACATAGTAACCAAGAATGAGGAAAAAGCTGAGGTACTTAGTGCCTTATTTGACTCAGTCAAATAGTAAGAGCAGTTGTTCTTGGAGTACCCAGCCCCCTGAGCTGGACGACAGGGATAGGGAGCAGAATGAACCCCCATAACCCAAGAGGAAATGGTTAGCAACCTGCTACATCACTTAGACACACACAGGTATATGGAGCTGGATGGGATCCACTCAGGAGTACTGAGGTTGCGGGTAGAGGTGCTCAGCAAGCCACTTTCCATCATTGATCAGCAGTCCTAGTTTACCAGGGATGTCCAAGTTGACTAGAGGCTAGCAAATGTGATGCTCGTCTACAAGAAAGACTGGAAGGAGGATCCAGGGAATTACAGGCCTGTCAGTCTGACCTCAGTGCTGGGGAGGGTTATGGAGCAGATCATCTTGAGTGCCATGATGTGTTACGTACAGGACACCCAGAGGCGATCAGGCCCAGTCAGCATGGGTTTATGAAAGGCAGGTCCTGCTTGACTAAGTTGATCTCCTTCTATGACAAGATGGCCCACTTAGTGGACAAGGGAAAGGCTGTGGGTGTTGTCTACCTAGACTTTAGTAAACCTTTTGACACCGTTTCCCACAGCATTCTTTTGGAGAAACTGACTGCTCATGGCTTGGAAAGGCATATGCTTCGCTGGGTAAAAAACTGGCTGGATGGCCAGGCCTAAAGAGTGGTGGTGAATGGAGTTAAATCCAGTTGACGGCCGGTCACTGAGTTGGGCTCAGTACTGGGGCCTGTTCTCTTTAATATCTTTATCAATGATCTGGATGAGGGGATCAAGTACACCCTCAGTAAGTTTGCAGACAACACCAAGTTGGGCAGGAGTGGTGATCTGCTTAAGGGTAGGAAGACTCTACAGAGATATTAAGAAAAATTTCTTCACAGAAAGGATTATCAAGCATTGGAACAGGCTGCCCAGGGAAGCAGTGGAATCATCATCCCTGGAGCTATTTAAAAGACGTGTAGATGTAATGCTGAGGACGTGATTTAGTGGTAACTTGTCAGTGCTAGGTTAATGGTTGGGCCTGATGATCTTAAAGGGCTCTTCCAACCTAAATAATTCTATGATTCCATGATTCTATGATTTATGTTCTCAAATAAAATTGAGTCTAAACTGGCTACCTGGTAGACATTCAGGTAGATATGCAGGTCTTTCTGAAGATTCTTATCCAGAATAAAAGTGATAGAGTAGTTTGCAATAATAGAAAATCACAATCAAACTCTGAAATACAGAGCTATTCATGGCTTTGTCTGATATGTACTTAGAACTTATTATTCTAGATATATGGTATAGCACAGAATTTGACTTGCATAGAACAGAATAAGTGTCTAATTTTGTATGAGGGTTTTTTTCTTTTCTTTTCTTTTCTTTTCTTTTCTTTTCTTTTCTTTTCTTTTCTTTTCTTTTCTTTTCTTTTCTTTTCTTTTCTTTTCTTTTCTTTTCTTTTCTTTTCTTTTCTTTTCTTTCCTTTTCTTTCCTTTTCTTTCCTTTTCTTTCCTTTTCTTTTCTTTTTTTTCTTTTTTCCCATGGCGTTGTTTAAAATCTCATCTGAAGTTAATGAATAACCATATAAAAATAATAAAGCCAACTAACCTAATACAGCTATTAGGTTCTTTTGAACATAGTGCCATGAGCCAGGAAAGATTTTAAAGAGATTATGGGCTGAAGATAAGAATCCCTATCTGACAGATCCCTCTGGAGGTCAGGCAAGGAAAACAAACAAGAAGCCATGTGGCCAAAAGATGATCCCCTAATAAACAATTAAAGGGTATATGGATCAGAAAAGGAGGAGAACAGGGAAGCAAAAATGGAAATAACCAGTTCTAAAAGCTGATTGAGCTGCTGATGGAAACAAGTATCCCATCATGTTGCTGATGTCCCGGCTCTTCAGCTATTGAAATGCCATGTATTTTTTTAAAGGCAGTTGTACCCTGGTCTGGTTGGACATTTGCCAGTGGTTCCCTCTATGTGGCACATTTATAGCTGATGTGCAGTAACTCTTTCATGCACTGCATCAGCGATGCCCAGCCCTCCAGGTTAGGCTGCTCAAGCTACTGCAGAGGCTGGGGAAGCACGATATTTGCTAGCCCTCTTCCTACCTCCCCGTGAGATCCAGCTGGCCACAGGATAGTCCAGCTGTATGTGAGCAGCAGCCCTGGTGCTTCCCCAAAGAGTGTACAGGATATAGGTACAATGCTGGTCTCCACGCATGCACAAGTGGTTCCCAGAAAGATGGTACCTGGCATGGTACCTGGCAGGTGCCAGGTATGGAACAGGAACCAAGTGAGTTTTCTGATGGCAACATTCAATTCTATCTGATTTCTACTTCCAGAAGCCTTGGGTGTCTCTCTTCTTGTATGGCCAGGAAATGTTCTGATTTGGATTACAGAGATGATCCCTCTGGCACCCAGGGTGTTTTGCACATGGCTCAGCCTGATAGTGGAGGAACCGAGTAGTTTCACTCCTTATCAGATGCTGGAGAGAATGAAAATATTTGTTTGGTTTTTTTTTCCACTTGCTGTGGAAGTATGCTTGCTGAATTAGAACACCTGAAGTAAGATGGATTCCACAGAATAAATTAGCAGTGGGCCGGATTGAAGGTTGGAGAGTGTTTTCTGGCTGAAAGGGACTCAGAAAATAGCAATGTCTATTTACCGAAGAAGAGTTTCCAAACAGAAAAAAGAAAACAGTTAAGAAAAGGAAAGAATACAACTGGTTTGAAGTGAAGCGATACATCAAAGATATATTTACTATTTAGGTAACCTATATGCTTTTGTAATATTTTCTGTTTCTCTAACTTTTTCTTTCTTTGTCACAATTTTTTTGTGTGTTTTGATTTAGGATTTTTTCCCCACCCTGCAACACTTTGGTCAGCTGTCCTATATGTAAATGATGCTTTGACCATCATTCCTAGCACTATGTTACTCAGAAGAAAAGATAACTGAGGAATTGTTTTCTTTCTAAACTTTCCAAGTAATCCTACACCAGTCTGTCAGAAAAAAGATACACTGAAAAGTGAGTTGGAAGTGAAGGCAGAAAAGGAAAAAGACAGAGAAAGAAATACCTAAACTGCTGAGAGTATCTTAGCTTTCCTGGTAAATGTACAGGGTTTTTTTGTCCAAACCAAAAGGATCACTGGCTATTCAAGATATAACAACTCATGAACCACAGAAGATATTGATGAATGCCATCAGAAACACAGAATTTCAGATGTTCTTGTCTTTCTTCTACTCAGAATGATGTTCAAAACCACTGGACTACTTACTAATTTGCCCTTTTTTACCCACATTTCATTTCATTTTCATTTGTCGTCATGCTGAGATCTATTAAGGGTATTTAATGTAAAGTTAAATTGGATCCTATGGAAGGTAATTTTTTGTGTAAATAAATCATACAGAAAAACATTATTTCTGCTATTATAAAAGGAAGAAAGTAAGGGGTTTTTTTAAAGATATTTTTCTCTTGCACCCAGAATGTTATTCATACTGGGAAATAAGACTTTACCAACCATAATCCCCAAATCAACTCTGTAAGTACTAGTAAGCTAATTAGAATAACTTTAGATTGAGTATTTCATAAGCTAGTGCAGGTTTTCAGAACTGTTATCATTGTTACATGCTAATTATGTGTAATATGTCACCAGTTTTGCAAAACTTAGTTTGTCTCTTAGTTGTTTCCCTTTTCCAAAGCCTCTGCTAATGCAAGCGTTGTTAATTCATATTTCTAACTCAACCAGTAAGACTGGCTAGAGCACCTCAGTGAAATTCAGTGGAGAGAATAATGGATCTGTGTAAAAGGGAAGTGGGTATATAACCCGGGTCATTATACCCACTCAGGATTTAGAACTTTTTACATGACTCTCTTGATTATCTGTCCTGGAAATGAAAGCCGTATGTTTACACCATTGGTTGCAAACACCCCATGTAGCTGTGATTAGCAAGTGGGAAGATCAGTCTAAATGTAACTCCATTCTGTCACAGCTGGACTGTTCCTGTTCTTGAGCTAACTTCTTTACAGCTGGCCTGGGCAAAATCTCCTGGGCAGACATAATAAAAGGAAAACCAGGAATGTCTTAAATGCATCCCTGTGAGGCTAATGAAGGGTCTTATTGACCTGGGAATCACAGCATTTGTCACGGAGTTCTGTGTTTGAGCTCTTATGCGGAGGAGGCGAAGGTGTCTCCACCCTGGGAAGTTTCACCGGTGCAATTCACTGGAGCAGCTCCACTTAGCCTACATAGACACATCTTACAAAACTTTGTTAATTGGTCTAGGCTTCATAACACAGTTTCTAGTGTGGCATAATTAGAAGGACTGCTAGACAATAGGTATGTGATGTAAATCACTGAGTCAGGTCACCAAGCGTGGAAAACTACGACCAACCTGGAAATATAACAAGGAAAGAAAGAGTACTACAAGGAAAACACATTTGTATTCTGAAAGCACAGTCAGGATGCAGTAAGGCAGAGTAGCTCAGAAAATGACCATGCAGAAGAAAAACATCACTCAAGGAAAAAGGAAGTGAGCAGATTGTTGTGATGGAACTGGAAGAGACAGCTCTCTCAGGGTCTGCATGGAATATGTTTGTGAAAGAGCAGGAAGCATTAAAATGCAGTGCCATGGAAAAGAACTCAGATGACAAGTGAAGAGACAGCGACAGGACAGATATGAGACTGGAAGTAGCTGTAGACTGAAAGGGAAGGAATGGTAAAGAAAATAAAAGGTATTAAAAGAAAGAGTAGAATTTGTGACTCAGCTGTTGCACAAACTGCTTAAACTCACAGCTGCTGAAGAGATGATGAAACTATTTTTTTGGCATCTGAAAAAGAGGGTTTTTCTCATGGAAAGGGCAGCTGGTGAAGTACTCCAGTGCTGATCCCTGGTTGACTCATTCAAGCCATAGGCAACTACACATAATTAGGGGTAACTGAGACTGCTCCGGTCTGTGACCAGGGAGTGTTCAGCCAGTTTATTTCTACCTCTCCACTTTCTTTTGAGCTGCTCTACATACAGCTCATGTTTGGCATAGTTATGTTCCTCAGTAAGCATGAGATGCTCTTTGAAAGAGAAAAAACGGAACTACTGTTTAGGGAAATTTGGTTAAGGGAAAAACCACAGAAATGCCTTTTCATCTAATCATTCAGACACCTTCAAGGTTTTCATGGTAGAACAGGTGGAACCAATCTGCAAAATGTTTTTGAGATTACTTACTGTATCGTAAAATATTACTGGAATCAGAACTCTTCATTAGAAACTTTGAAGAACACACCAATTAAAATAATTTCAATCATATGTCATATACACACATACATCTATATGAGAATGACAAACAGTATTTTATATGGAACAGTAAAAGGAGGAAAAAAAAAACAATCAAGAAAGATCAGACCTCTCTGTATGACATAAACCCCCCGAATTTTCTGCTTACTGGCTGCAAGGCACTGCGCAGAATATGTAATGAAGTGCCCTGCTAAAACTCCTCATAATCTAGAAGTTTCAGTAGCTAGAGCATGGAAAAGATTGGTTGCATCATGCTGCTGTTAAAGCAGCATTGATGATATATCTTTGCCTGTATCAAGATTCTTTCTCTGAGGATTATGCTGGTACGTCTGTACAAATCGTAGGTGTCATGGGTAGAGCAGGAACTGTGCTCTATAGAAACGTTGTGGCTGGAGACAATAAGCACATACACTAAATCAAGGAGGTTCATTCCCGCCTGTCTGACATTCATTCAGCCAGAAAGAAAATGGGCAAAAAAAAAAAAATCTGGAGAGGATGTAATTTCTCTATTTCTCTGTAATAAGAAATCGTTCCCATCAGTTTCTGAAACACATTACAGGAATTCTTTAAGTTAAAGACTGTCATTTCCACCATCTACCTGTGAAGAAAACAGAAAATTGGACTCCTCAGTGAAGGAGGAAAGAGCCTTCCACTGCCATTTTAGGGTATCTGCACAACAGAGGTATCCTTTACTCTTAACTGCAAATATTGAAAAATTTATTGCTTAAATTCTGATTGAACAGAGATAGAAGCCCAGTGATAGCGTTCCCAGTCAGAAGTGTACTGCAGAAAAGTATGATCAGGAATATGCAATCCAATTTCCAACGGTAAGGGTCAACAAAAGTGTCCTCACTCTAAGCCAAGGTGAAGGAATGGTGGTTTCTGATGCAGGAATGGCTTGTTTTAAGTTTTCACATCATCCCTATAAACACAGGCAGTGTAGCCTTATGGAACTGTAAACCTACAGCTGAATCTCAGACACTAAAATAAGCGGTACAGATAGAAAATAGAAAGAATCAGCTGCCAGAACATGATTAGAATTGTGTCTAGTTTGCTTTGTTCAGTTTTTGCTTTAGTAGTTTAAATCACAGTTCTTAGTATTAAAACCTATCAGTTCAGGCAGCTATTAGTATCCTCTGAGATTTAGAAGCAATTACATTTAAAAATGGAATTGCAGAAGATGTATAAACAGGAATGATGTTTTAAGGAAATTAAACAAAGACCTTAATTGCAAATCCAGTCATATGGCTGAGAACAGGAATAAACCTTTGTTAAAAAAAGGCTCAGTGACACGAAGAATAATAATCTGACATTTTATTGCAAGAATTAGGTGTTTCTTTCTAACTACTAAATACTTGCCTGATAATCAGCTGCTGTCACATTTAGAACTGTAAGTTTCACCAGAAAATTGAGTGTGTCTGACGAGATGCATTACTTACTATGTATCTAGGACAACAGCACCAGGGACTAACATAGATTGTGGTCCTAACACAGTCTGTGGCCATATAATGTTTCAGTAATGTCCTGGTAATAAATAATGGCAATAAGCATTTATAATTCTAAATGAGGCTGAGAACAGTCTTGGTCTCTTTTTTGGTGAGGTGTTCTTCCATAGCAATCCATAAGAAAGATTATCTCACCCACTGTAAGTGAAATTGTCCAAGTTTTTTACTTTTATACTCTAGATAAAAATTGAATCCTGCTCAGTTCTCTTCCACTTTTTCCTTATAAATTCCTAAACAATATGAATCTTACTAGGGTTCATTTTGTTACAATCCCCAAATTAAAACCATGTTCATTTTCGTAAGCTTAGCCAGAATTTTCAAGGAGGCTTGGGTGAAGTGTAGAGCTTGCATTACATTTAGAGAAAAATTTGGCTGATTGATTGGGTTGGCATTACAGAATGCTGATTTAACAGCACGACGACAGCTTGGCAGATACCACAATTCTTTTTCTATCAATATTTATCTTATTTTTTTTGTGAGACTTCTCATCAGTTATATTTTCCCAATGATTATGTCTATGTTTGAGAATCCTGTAGGTCTTATTTAAGATGATGTTACAGTCTGCAGCAAAATGCAAACGTAAAGATCTGCTGAAGCAAGTAATGCAAATGATGAGGATCATGAGGCAAAAAGACACTAAGAACATGAACATGCGTGTATACTTTCCTGACCTTAATCCTTAAAGAACGACTTCGCTTTTTGACATGCTATGGCAATTCTTTAGTTTGTAGTTCAGGAAGCTCACACAAAATTGAGAAGAAGGAGCAGAAGGAGGATCATTCTAGGTAACCTTTATGTACAGTAACAACCAAAATAGCTCAAATATTAGCAACTACTCAGAATAAATATTTCAAAACACTGCTGTGAAATGACTGACTTTCAAGAAAAAAGTTAGCCAGCCATATACAATTTCTAATATGAAAAACATGGAATTAGACAAAGAAGCTAACCTGATTTGTTTTCTCAGCTCTAACCGTAATGTGATATCAAAAGAACAGCATGGCATTTATTTAATTTTGTGGTTGAGCCATATACCTTGGATTCTACATAGTTAAAGTTTAAATCTCAGTAAAAAATATTTATATGAATTTATTGAACAAAGATACAGAATTTTAAAAAGTATTATTTGTGTTTATCAAAGTTTTCACTCGTTAGAAAGTAAATCCCTTCAAAATTTTTAAGACTTGCTCTTTGTGTAATAGTACTAGGTCTTAAATTCTAGGTCTTAAATTTCACCTTTTATAAGAGGGCATTTTCAAAATTTTTGAGGCTATTAAATGAATGCTTTCTCAGCCAGAAACCTGAATTACCACAATGCTTACTTTTGACTATAGAGGAACAGAAATAAGAGCTTCAAAGTTGTCTGCCTAAGTCATCTGATTCTTCCCTCAGCTACTGGTGTATATCTGCTGAATGTTCCAATTTAGAACCTGATCTTGCATAACTGAATTCAATGAGAGATTTGTTGACTTCTGAGAGATGTGTTGATGTCTTTAATGAAAAGTAAACCCCAAATTGTTCTTTTTCTGAGCTGAGCTAGCCAGGACTGGAAGCTGAAATTACAGCTTCAGTGGAGTCATATTTCCAGTCCTGTAAGAAGAGAAAAAGGTGACGAGGAAAATGAGAGCAGCCATAATCACCAATCTCTATATCTAAAGCCACCAGGAAAAAAAAAAAAGGAATCTTTAAAATTATTGAGTTATCTTTGCCTGTAACAAAGATACATGTGAACAAGCATCTTTTTACATGCTCTGCATTTCACTTCTGAGCCAGTTGAATTGGGTCCCCCGCCCTCACTCCCCCAGGACAGTGGTACATATTCTGTCGACATTATGACAATACTTTGGGTATTCTGGAACATTTACTTGTACTGTCAAGCCTGTTTGTTGAATTTACACTACATAGTATCAGCACAGATGCTTTGTCCCAGCAGCCTTTGAAGGGAAATATTAACAAGGCTTGTGCATGGGCATGAAAAGCAGGATCAGAGCTCTAGGAAATACAGGGAGGCATGAAACTGCCTGAGAACTAGGCATAAAATGAGAGCTAATGTTTGAGAAGCGACAAATAGCTGTTGCTTACTGAATGCATACCTCTGGGGTATTTCACAATGCAAGTTCATTGAACAAAAGCCTACTGGAAGATCAGGAAAATGTACTAATTCTTGATACCAATATAGGTACAGACTTCCCTATGAATATACCTGTATGTGGGTGCTTGCTTATTTTGTCTGCAAAGGTATACTCATGACTCTGCTTTCTCAGTGGGATGAGCTGTATGTTGCAGTAATATCCTAGGAAAGGTAAACTATGAATGGCACTTGAAAGCTGAATTGTACTCTCATATCATAAATAAAGTTCTGAGCTTGGGTGGAACTTTCAAATGGGAGGTCAATATAACTAATAATAAATCTAAAAGATTATCCTCTAGTCCAGTCACAACACAACTAATTCCTAGCACTCTACGGATTTTAATTCTGTTGAAACCAAGTTAAGGTGTAACAGTGTTGTAAGGCAATAACCTAACATAGCTGTATTTGCCACAGAGATGTCTCCTTCCTGGTGAACTAGAAATAATTCATGGCTTCTGCACACAGTGTTAGGAATTTCAAAGTTCAAGCATATACTTAAGAGAGTTAGAAGCCTGGCAGATAAGGTGAAAGATTCTGACTTTTGGTTTTTTTTGCTTAAGTGACTGAGAAGCTCTCTTTGATTGAAAGATGGCTGAACTGTTGTAAATAGTAAAGAATAGTAAAGAACAGTAAAGTAGAATAGTAAATGGGCGATTGCATTCTTTGTCACAGATTTTACATTAACATTTAATAAAGGGGAATAAAATCAGCTAATAGTACTGTACTTCTGCTTTCCTTTATACCATATATCACATACAGAAAACCTACAGTGAAAGAAAATAAAGGCCACAAAATTAACTACAGGGAAAAAAATGGAATTAAAATTACCTGTACTTGAAGTTATCCTTCCCTTGTGTATATTAATTATTCTACAGTCTAATTACATGATCACATATTAATTTTTTCTCTAGACTCCAGACTCAGTCATGCACAGAATGGATGGTGCTTGCTGCCTAAGGATTTTTCAACGTTTGGTTCGGTGTGCAGCCCCGGGCCTCACATAGATTCAAAGCACATTTTGAAAACAAAATTTTTTCATTTCCACGTGGACTTTTCTACTTACGTTACAATACCTAAGTGCCTAACCAATATTAATTAAACTGGTTCCTAACACTTTTGTGAGCTAAATGGCCTTACGGCTTCCTATTTACAAAGGAAAAGTGAGCCGCAGCAACATCTGCCTGTGGCAAATAGTGTAGAAAATGTCAGCCAAAATGGTTAAAGTCTGATGATGTCACGAGTTGCTAATTAGATGATCTAGTGATAGAAAGCATCAAAACAATCTGTAAGTGAAATTGTGCTCTGTACTCTCTCTAATATTTTTCAGCATTTTATATAGTTACTTCCAGCATTCTAGGGTATATTAGTAGTAATAGCACTTTAGCCCAGCATTTCAACACTAATTATATAGTGCCTTCTTATAAAGTACTGGAGCAACAGGATCAATGCCTAAAGCTACAATAGCTTGTTTATTTGTGAGCTATGATCTCGCAAACAGACCGGGGTCATGTTAGGCAAATACTTCAGAGTAACTTCAGGAGAGGTTTCCAAGGAAATTTTAGATGCCACAGGGGATTGTAGGATCATGCTCATTCTTCAGTGAGTACTGCATAAAGCTATACTTTCAATATGCTGAGTATCTCCACCTTGCTGTGAATTTTCCAAAACAGGAAATGATCATAGCATGACTTTCATACTGGGCTTGTGATGACATCTCTATACAGATCATGAAGACCCCAAATCATTGTGCCACAAACCATGCCATGTGTTGCAGAAACCAAATAAATGAAAAATGTATTCAGGTATCTGGCATACTTTGACAAATAGAAACCTATTTTCCTGTATATTTAAGAGTGTGCTAATGTAGGTGTAGAAGAGACACACTGCTGCATACTGGAGTTGACAGAGAAAAGTTGATGATCATGGGTGGTGTTTTTTTCAGAAGCAGAATATATTCAAAACAATTCAGAATAAAGTGAAAAAAAACCATGTTTGAGCAGACACTTCCAGAAGTGAGTATGTATATAAGAGCTGCTGCAAGAAGGTAGGAGTCAGTTGTATTCTGAGTGTGGCACTTGCTCTGTAGGTGTCAGTTACTGTTACCTTTGGTTTTCCATCGTCTAGATGAGGACAATATTATTGGACGAGGCTTCTGTGAAACTTAATATAAAGAAAACACTTTGAAATGGCAGAGGGAAAGGTATTCTACAAATATCAAAAATACTGAAAACTGTTAGACGCTATTGATGGTTGCATGCTTATTCCTGGGTAAGAATCCCATGGAGGATCTTGGATTTTCATTCATTGTAAGACATTTTATTTCTTTGTTTTGAAGGAAGGTTGCAAGTATTCATCTGCATGCAAATTTCTTATTCTATTCAGGTGCCTAAAGCCTTCGGTAATTGAAGCCATAGTGTAAAATTTACGGTGTTATTTGTAAAGTAGCTTACTGAAAAGTAAACCAAAAAAATCCAGTATTCTCTGCCTTGAACCTAGAGCAAACAAAATTCCGTTTTCCTGGCTGTTAAATCTATCTCCTAGGGTCTTATTGTAAATCTCACACACCTTATTAATAACACTGGCCTAAATTAGTAGGATAAAGACAGTTGCAAAGCTTATCGCCTGCTCCACAGTTGTTAAGTTGTCAAATTAGGGCACTTAGGTTAAGATTAATTCTACTAAAATGCCTACTCCAGTTAATTCCCAGAAACATTCTGCAATAGCACATATCAGACCAAACACCATAAATAGTTGTAATGAAATATGATTTTAAGTCAAGACGTATGTGCTGCTCAGTTTACGGCTGGCTTTATTTGTACCAGGCTAGAAGAACAAGAAATTCATGTCCCCAACACCCCTCCCCAACATCTAGGTGTTGCAGTTGTATCATTTAAGGCATATATACACTCATAGCCTGCAGGAGTCATGATTAACTCCCTACACATGAAAAAAATCACAATTCCTACAACGCCTAATGATATAGATGGTCTTCTGATAATGCATTAAAACAAAAGTATTTGAGAATTATAGAGAACGAAGGTTAAAGATGTCTAAACTGCCCCTGCAGTTCTCTTTCCTAAGAGAGATTAACCTCTACCTCTGAGTTTTTGACTAAAATTACTTCTCAGGCAAATTCTTTGTCATCAGAGATAACTTAAGGAATTTCTGGCCTCCTGTACCTCTCTCTGTCTCCCCTTCAGAAAGTTGTATTTAACCCAGAAAATTTCAATGGATGGCTTAGAACGGCCCTTATCAAGGAACATACAAAAATCTTTCTGAGATGAGATGTAATCCAGTCAACAAGAGTTAGAGCATGGAATTAAGGAAGCTGGTTTCTGGCAACTACTGTTGTTATACAGTTACTGTGCATAATTTAGCTACTTAAAGAGCATTATGAGCTAAGCCGGACCTGCTCTACTCACACTTAAATCTTTGGATCAGTCTGAACGTGAGTCAAATCCTAGTGCTTAGAACATTAAAGCAATCCACTATACAACATTTACCAAACTATAAGGAGTTGTGTACAGTTTTGATTTTTTTTTTCAGCTCTATGTCAACTCAGGAATTCCTAGGCATGCATTTTTGCTGATTTCGTTACTGTATGATAGACTAATAGCATGATCTAAGTGCTGAATACCTAGTCCCACCGAGGGATTTGATAATGCAGATGTCAATGACCTGGCAGAGTACTTATGCTAATGGTTTCCAATAATGGATCAGGGCTCAAGTTTTCTGTGTGAGACAAAGGATTCCGTATCCTACGACACAGCAAACACAGTTTGTTGCTTTCTTGATCTGTATAGGTCTGATCCCAACAGCGTAGCTTTTATTTGGAAACTGAACAGTTCTGATTGCTGTGACAACGGAACACCACAAATATAACATTTCAAGAACAGTTGGGTTGTTTCTTTGTTTTTGTTTTTTTTTTTTTTTTAAAAAAAGCAATGATGCAAAAATCCCTAACTGCCCCAAACTCCCAAACTTCTCTATCAATCAGAGAACAAGACGTCCCCATCTAGAAAAACCCAGATGACGTTTTAAATCGCCAGCAGTTCAGCATTTTTGATTCATATACTATTTTATATGCTATAATTCCTGACTACTAGGTTTGAATCAATTATATCTACTAAAACAATACAGGCGCATCAAAAACTTGTCTGTTTCAAAATACACTATTTGGGGACAGCTCCTGTGTTCCGTTCAAAGATTATAAGATATATAGAAATGCAGTTGGGTTTCTGGTCTTCCAAGTGATTGTATTTTGCATGACTTGTTGAATCTGGAATGATTTATCACAGGTACACTTATCTGCAGCTTTTCAAAGAAGCTTTTGGACTATTAAATCCTATTGTTCTAGTACTCCAAGGAAGTAGAATTTCATAGGTGTTCTTTAATCTAATTTTCCTGTTACAATACAAAGGTATCACAGAAGATCAATCGGTATATATCACAAAATCTAGAAACAGCGAGCTTTCCCTGCCACCTTGATATGAAAACTGAAGTCCGTGACTGAACACGTCTCTTTGATCAGCAGAACAGAAGAAGATGAGATATGAACAGGTGGAAAATAGGAAAGACCAAAATGGATTTCAAGAAAGCAGGGATATGCACCCAGAAGGCATTGCTGCAAGCACAACTGAGTGCAGAACTAATGTGGGCTGTTAGCAGATTTACTGAACGTGTGTGCAAATCCTATTTTTGGATTAAATGACTCATATTAACTACACCCAAGCCAACTAACTCTCTGAGTACGACAGAAATAACTTAAACGCAAACATGTCCTTCAAAGAATGTTGGGGGTGGTGGTGTTTATTATTATTTTTTATTTTTTTAAACAGACAAATAACCTGTTAGTAGAACTGGCACAAGACATAGGCAGTTGCTTTGGGAGGGTGTTCACAGGAGGTGGTAGACATCTCCTTTGCCTATGCCCACATGTAGCTAGGTCAGGCTTGAGGCCAGCCAGCTCAGTGAGTGCCACAGCAATTCAGAATTTAAACTGCCATCATCTTCCTCCACCAGAAATGAAAGAATGAGGCCACATTGCCCAAACAATATTAGTCAGGAGAAGACAAGTCTTTCCAACCAGATAGGTTCAGTGTCCTCTCTCCCAGGAACTAGCCTCTTGTCCTTCACATAAGGAGATGCTCCCTGTGTCAACCCTTTTCCATTTCTATGTTGAACTAGAAATTACATGAGAGGTGAGAGAAGTTGCAACTGGAGGTTAAGTGTCTTTGTCGAAGTTCCTATCCAGCAGACCCCAAAACTGATATAACTGGCTAGATATTAGAAGTTAAGGTGCTTACAACAGAGCTATAATTACTTTCTGGTACGAATGTCTCCATTTGTCTCTTGGGCATAATAGTAATTCATCAAATATCAAATGCTTTGATCTCCTGCATTTACAAATGTATCATCTCCCTCTGTCATTATCCTGCTATAGAGAAAGAAATTGGAGGGAAGACAAGCGAGTATCTATTGTGATGATCAGCATGTGCTTCTGTAGCTAAACTGATGGAGCATAAGGTAGAAACTATCAGCTTCTCTTCTCATAAGGGAAGATCTGTTGAAATCTGGCTCTATTTTCTTAAGCACGTAACTGGCCCAGTCTTAAAATCTTTATTTCAGGTACACCTGACTAACAGGATTCACTTAGCTTTGTGCTAATAGTCCAACGTAAACCAACAGGAACCCTATCAGAATTAACTTTAAGACTTCCTGGCAACAAGAAATTGCAGTTTCCTTACTGCAAGAGGTGTTGGACTTAGTTGTATTCGGAAGTGGTCGCAAGTCTTCAGCCTCTCAATTTCCTAAACCTACCCCTAATTCCATTTTTATTCATATCACAGTGAATAATTCTCCTTCCACAACTAAGAGAACCCTGTAGGATTACAGAGAAAGAGTTACTGAAGTGGTGCAGAGTTCAAAGAAGGCAAGGCAAGTGTGAGAACCTGTGCAGGTAAGGGCAGGTGGCTTTTCCTTAGCTATAGTGGGGAATAGATTACTATAGGACTCTAACCATCACAATGTAATGCAGTGCTCCTCGTGTGTTTAGAGAGGTTCTGGTATGGAGCTGTGGCTAGGGCTAGGATTTCTAGGAGTAGCTTTTGAGAAGGTACAGCAGGGAATGCTAAGTGCAGCAGCACTAAATACCTTTAGTGTTTAATTATAGGCCCTATAAATATCCATGGGCTATGAAGTATGAGAAGGGTTAAAATTGGTGTTAGGGTTTAGGACTGGAGCATCTAGGAACTATGTTTAGTGTTATACACAAGATAAACAATAAGACCGGGGAGAAAGCCATTGCTGGCAGATATTCCCTTTGCTGTAGGAGAGGATCACGTTCTATGATATGGTATTAGGAATAAAGATAAGAATGAGGTACAGGCTAAAGTAATTAGATTTCACAAAACCTGCTCCAAAGCATCCGTGAACCAGTCTCTGTTAATTGTGTGTTCTTTATGGTAGCTCATCATTCTGTTTCCAGTCATAATCCTGACTTGAACCCTGCTCTTTTCGTCATAACTCAGCCCTTCTGAGGGCTGTGCTTGGATCACCACATACAGAACCCACTACATTTCCAGAAGCCACAGCAGCACAGCATTTTTTTCTGTGAATTAGCATTGAACCATTAAATAGTATCCTCAGTCAACCATTTGCCAGGATATGTTGGAAGTTACCAACAAAAATAAATATTGCTTCTTGCCAATGCTACCACCTCCACATCCTTAATCATGTTTTTAGGATGAAGGGGAAGCTGTTTGTTTGTTCCTTCAACAGGATTCACAGACTATTTTAATAAAAGTACAGGTGATGTTTTGTTGGTAAAATTTTAGTAATTACAGTCTGCCTATCTGATATCCGCTACTATGGCTGTTCACTTTACAGCACGCTGTTGTAGAGTCTTTTCTATCAGAGATCACAAGACTGTTATATTTACAGAGAATAATACAATTCTGAATTTCCATTGTGATTTGTGATAAAATACACCATGTTTATCAAAAATTTATATAAGTGAACTGTACCATTTCAATTAGCTGTTGGCTTTGTGGATTTAGGTAAAAGTTTAAAGCTCCATCAGCTTGACCAGCACGATGCTTTATCCTCTAGCTATTGCTTTGTCATTGAATCCTGACTGTATAATCAATCAAGCCTCTCATTTATTAAAGACTTTCTAGCCTGTGACAGAATGTGAAAATACCACAGCAAACACGAGAAATGCATAGATTCTGCCATTACATTTTCAGGCTCCAGTTTTTAGATGATGGAAGCATTAACTACTGGAAAATACTTTTTTTTTTTGATAAAACAGAATAATCGGGCAGAAAAAAAGGAATAGGATTAGGCAGAGTTTCATACATTTCCTACACAAAAGTTAAAATTTTCACATAGAATTTTCTCTGCCCAAACCTTGGTTAGTAGTTTCATGTTTTTCAAAATATTATAACCAGCAGAATTCACGAGCAGAACTTAGCATTGGTTCTCAAAAACCTTCACTGTTCAAGAGAAATCACCCATACACATTTGCTCACCGCTAACTGGAATTTGAAGTTCCCTAAGTAATACCAAGACACAGTACTGTACATTACGCATCTTCTTATAGAATCATAGAATCATGGAATGGTTCAGGTCAGAAGGGACCTTAAAGACCATCTAGTTCCAACCCCCCTGCCTTGGGCAGGGACACCTCCCAATAGACCAGGCTGCTCAAAGCCCCATCCAGCCTGGNTCTGACCATCTTCGTGGCCCTCTGCTGGACCCGTTCCAACAGGTCCGTGTCCTTCTTGTGGTGTGGGCTCCAGAGCTGGATGCAGTACTGCAGGTGGGGTCTCACCAGAGCGGAGTACAGGGGTAGAATCACCTCCCTCGCCCTGCTGGCTATTACTTCTTTTTATGCCGCCCAGGTTGCGGTTGGCTCTCTGGGCTGAGAGGACACGTTGCTGGCTCATGTTGAGCTTCTTGTCCACCAATACCCCCAAGTCCTTCTCCTCAGGGCTGCTCTCAAGCCATTCTCTGCCCAGCCTGTATTTGTGCTTGGGATTGCCATGACCCACGTGCAGGACCTTAAACTTTAAAAGCACTTTTACTTTTCTGAAACCCAAAAAATCAACTATGCAAAATCCAAACATGGGAACGATCAAAGCACTTAAAGATATTTGAACACTCATGAGAAAACACCTGCAAGAGAGTTCTGTGTATTTATTATTACTGATGTGGCCTGCAATCAGAACGTCAGTCAAGGACTCATTCTATCACAACATTTACTGTCAAAAAGGTAATGCTTACCTATAGCTAACAGCTAGAGAGATAGCACTGACATATATAAATGACTTATATGAGAATTGAGTGTAGTAGCTTAAAATTTTTTTTACTTTGCACACAGCAAATGATTGTAATAAATCAGCACTTTAAATGGTGCTCAAAATGTATGCTAAAAATACCAACTAGGTGCTGCAAAACAAAACAGTAATTTTGTTCATTGTCTTACCCCTGCTAGTCCTTAACTCAGCTGTGTAATACATTCACATCGGTTTGTCCTATTGTAACAAATAGTTTGCATTTAGTTCCTTAGTTTCAGAATCTTCTGAAAAGAAAAAAAAATATTCCTTCCCTGAAATGTCTCTTTTAGTTCTTTATAGGGAACACCTGATCACTTCCCCGTGGCATCCAATAACAGCGCGTGCAGTTATCAGGTTCCTAGCTTCCTCACCTTTAGAGGACTTCTCCTGTAACAAATATAGAACAGTCTAATTTAAAGAAACAAGGCTCTTATTTTTAGCCATAGTAACTAAGTACTTAAGGACATGCTGAATCATCTTATTCCAACATGATTCACAATAGCACCACACCATACATTTACACACCCACAACTTGGGAATTTTGAAAAGGAAAAGGGAAAAATTAGTATTTTCTATGTAGTCCCTCTCACCCTCCCACAGCGTTTGAAGAACCACCGCTTCTTCTTCCCTGACACGACCTCCCACCTCTACACTTACAACATCGCAGCCACTGATAATTCAAGGTGGCTGCAGCTAAAAATTCGAGGTGGCAGAGGAAGGGGGAAATTATATGTTATTGACAGCTGGCGAAGAACTGGAGACCACACGAGTAAAATCTGTGGATTGAGAGAAAAGATGCATTATAACATGTTTCTGGGCAGCTAAATAGTAGTCTGAAAGCAATTGTTACACTGCACACTTCTTGTAGTCACCGACTTCTCAATATTTAAACTGTGGTTTGCAATTAGAATTGCTACAGGAATATGNGTTACACTGCACACTTCTTGTAGTCACCGACTTCTCAATATTTAAACTGTGGTTTGCAATTACAAACATCAGTTATAGGAGAAGCATCGAGGGGAGGGGGGAGTGTCAGTAACTGCCCTCTGATAGCCCTGAAAGGGTCTTACACTCTTCTGCTCCTGAAGAATTTATGAATTTGACCTCAGCAAGACAGAGCATGCATTCATCCTCTATGAGTGAAAGCAGGAGGACATTCAGAAAGACAAAGTACTACCACAGTAATACTGCAGTCCTTGTGCTAGGAAGCCAGCAGCACTGCGGTTGTCAGCAGAGCCAACAGTGGAACTGAACAGAAACATTTAAAAGGAAGACTAAGAAAGCTTTAAAAAGCTAACATCTGGATACAGTTACTGGAAAAATACACTGCTGTGACTGTCATCTGGACTGAAGACCTGCCAAAAGCTACCTATTAAGCAGCAAGACTTAGCGATGCTGTTGCTCAACTGGACATCGAGGGATGTCAAATAATCACGCAGTCCCATTTGTCAGCTGGAGGAAGACGGCGGCGCTGGCTCTGCGTGCAGCACACGGCTGCCAGGGGCTCGCCGAAGGTCATTGCCCTGCTCTCTGCTTGGTGCTGGATCAGAGCACACGCCAGGCTGCTTCCTGCTGCTGCCGGGGGAGGCTGAGGGTCACAGCCGTGGCCAGGGCTGCAGGTGGCCCCAGCAGCCAGCAGCAGGATGCCTGATGCCCCAGGGTACCCCTCAACTCAGTTTTGTACTTTCCTCTCACCTTATTTTCCCTCCCGTGGCAGCAGCAGTGCAGCTCCAGCCCTAGCTCCTGGCCTTGCGATGAAGCAAAATTCAAGAAGCCTGAAGCTCGCTTTGGGAAGATTGCAAAGGGCTCAGAGATGACCGTAATGGCTGTAAGAGAGAGCTACAGGAGAAAAACAAAGCAGGTTCCATCATTCAAGACATTATTTTGTTTACACTGATATAGCAGTTTGCTTCACAGTTTGCTGACACCTGTCCTGTTTGTGCGCGCAGATTTTGGGATATTCACATAGCTTACTAGGCAGGCAAAACTAGGGGCTGGTTTCAAACTACCCCTTTGAAAATATAGTTGGATATATTTTCTACTATCTTTCTGCACTGTGAAAGTTTTTAAGAGGTAATGGTACTAATTCTTTGAAGTTGGCATGACTTTCGAATAGGCACTAGAAGCAAGATGACAGGCTCAGCCATTTTCAGAGAAGAAATAAGCAAGTGTTTACAGAGTTCTATAGTAAACTTGATTAATACTGCAGATTTCCATATGGAAAATCTGTTTATTTTACTTTGGTTAACAAACAAAGCAAGAAGCCTCTGTTGTCACATGAAATAATTACATCAACAAAACAAGGGTTCTCTGTCTGCATTTTGTTGTGAATGGTGAATGGAAAAGAGGAATTGATTATATGATGGTCTTCATATTAGCTTGGAGAAACCAATTCAGCCCACATCCTGATGGATGCGTAAGTGGCTAAAATTTATGTTTGGAGGGAAGTTATATAACTGTGGGAAGGGTAATACATATTATAGTACATGGCAGATTTATTGCCTTAAATTCCCCTGTATTCCCCGATTTTAAAAGTTAAAGGTCTAGCAATGCCTTTATGAACATAGCACTAAATGATCCATAAAGAAATTGCTCTTATATCAGAATGTATGGCCTTCCACGTGCATAGCGGAAAGTCAAAGCTGTACAGCAAACAGGAGGGATGCTTCCCGTTGGCATTTATTACATTGCTATCGAGTCCCATTAATCCTGGGAATCAGTTTGCTGTCCTTCGCATCTGCACGGCAAACAGATTACCAAGAAATGAGGTGATAGAGGAACAGCAGAAACAGTTAACATTGAAGTATTCCCAAAACACGAGGGAAGCGACAGAGACACACTTCATAGTTCGGATGAACATCCATTCAGAATTTGTAGGTCTTTTTATGAAAAATGTACCAAAGCACTTAAAGGCCCAGAACATTCCTGCAGTTACCCTGCTACTCTGCTCAAAATAATTAAAACAATGTTCGCTTCTGACATTTTTACTTATGTGAATTAGTTTCCTTGTGTTTATAGCTCTTCTTGGGATTGATCTTCTGTTCATCTCTTTTTTGGATGTCTTCTGTGGGCCTGAACTGCTTTTTTCCCTCGGTAGCCCACAAGTTCCCCATTCCCTGAAAAACCATTTTCTGTAGGGCTGTGCTTTCCAGCCATGTCTGCCACAGCTTGATGATTCCTGGCACTCACTTTCTTAATTTTTCTACTCTTGGCTTTGAGAGCTCTGTAAAAAAGCCCAGCTCCGAGCAGGGCTTGAGACTTCACCGCACAACATTTGCCCAACTGTTTAATCCCTTCCTTCTCCAAGGCTTTTTTGCTAGCTAAAAGAAACACCTAGGCTCTAAGGTGAGAAATGGCTATGATTTTCTTGACTTTTTTTGTCCCACAGTCTTCCTTTCTATTATTCACTGCCTGAAGTCTCCTTCAAACAATCTTTCTTCCCCATTTCCACAATGGTGTATATGATTTTGTTTCCCCGAAAGGACTCTTCATCCCCCCCGACCTTTTCCTAGCTTTAGATGCTTAGTATTCATTACAAGGGTCTTGACCAACTTTCCTTGAAGCCTACAGGAATTTTTGTCACCTCAAATCTTAAAATAAACCCTATATACTCTAATATATTCTTCAGAGAAATATGATAATTAGATCACTTCACCTACCCACCCCCCAAATAAGGACAAGGAATTTGGTCATTCACTTTTTATTTTGGCATCTAAAATGTGGCCTGAATTGCAAAGTCTTTATCATCCAGGTAGTTTCATTGCACATAAAATAAAAATCACATGAAGCGAGAGCATGAAGACAGCAAGGGATTGTTTTGGATCTGTTTAACTGATACTAAACACAACAGTAAAGAGAACCAACAAAACTGAAGAAGGCAGAGGAGCACAGACATAAAAATTTTGTTTCCATTATTCAAACGGCAAAGGAGTTTTATCTGGCATAAGCAAGAGTAGACAATTTTGAGGATGGCAAAGATGTGCTGTAGTCATAGTGAATTAAACTGAATGTGTAGTTATGCATCCAGTAGGGATTTAAAAAAAAGAACAAACTAATAAGCTTTACAGATATTTCAGAAGATAAAACCATTAAAGGGGAAAAGTTCAATTCAGTCTCTTGAGCTGGTATGACAGGGATGGTGAAGTATACTCGCCATGAATAAAAATAGAAAACTTGTAAGTACATAAATGTACCAAGAGCCTCTTAAAACACATGCCCTACAGCATTCACTTCCAGCAGTTTTGACACATTTGTCCATCAGCATGTGAATCAAAGAGATTAGCTTGAAATTATTTGCCTTGGAGAGAAGGAAAGCTCAAAACAAAAAAAGAGAGAGAGAGATTTTCTTTGCAACAACTTCCACTTCTTGCTATCAGAACACAGAATAAACTGGTTTACGTACAAGTTGCCAGGCTGAACAATATTGTTCCCACGTTGAAGTTTCTCCAATTGTCTGCCACATTTGACTGCATGCAAATAATAATGCTCTCATGGTGAGAGGGGGGAAAAAAACCCAACTATCATTTGTATGCCAGCAATAAAAATCTTCAATGCTTGAGAAGAAACATGATCAAAAGCTGATAAAAAACCTTTTTCCTTTAATGAAAGTGTTATCAGAATATTATTTAGGTTTTTAACACAGCAAAAAGATAGGCTCGTTTCATAAGATGCGTCACTACAGGTTACTGGCATTGATAAGTTAACATTACCTTTTCACCATATATCATTGATCTCATATCTCACATCGGTAGATATAATAGAACTAATAGAGATTGTTTTTCTTGTGCCTCCAAAATAGGAGATGTTTCAAAAAAAACCCAGCAAAACAAAACACACCTCCCAAATAGTATTGTCAAAAAATTGCTTCCCTAAAAATAAAAATACACTAAAGATACAGAAAATCATTATAACAATACTATTATTACAGCGTTTAGAGTTTCCTGCTGCACTCACCTTTCTGGTGCCGTTCAGCTGCTCTTCCACTACACTTCACATGCTCCATTTGGACTTTCACAGGGCATGAAGCATGGGACCTCTCATCTGCAGCTCATAGACAATATAAAGAAATTGAAGGCAAAGAGCAAGAGACCCAGATGGACAGTCACTGCAAATCTATAACAATGATACAGCATTAGCTTTGTGAACTGTAAAATCTTTTCGAAAAACACTCAGAAACTAATATATCATACTTTTATACGTAAAAATATACACACATACACATAAAATACTTTTTTCTCTGATATTTTATTCATTTATTACACTGCAATAAGTAGTCAAAAATATCTTGCCTCATATCAGGCAAAACATCCCACAGTCTAATAAAAACAATGCCAAAGACATTTGGTCACAGAACCAAAGTGTTCGTCATCTGTGCTTGCCAACAGCAAATCCCACACCAGCTAAAGGCGGACAAACAGCCTTCTCTTCCACTGTGCTCTGGCAGCTGCCAAAAACCAAAAATGGACAGATCTTGCATAGAAAAGAAATTTGGGGAGTTCAAGACAAATTTGAGGCATATGGTCACTGTACTACATATAGTTATCTACCATTTATTGTTTGTCAGGAAAATATTATTTTTCTATCTTTTATGTTGTAGTTTGCCCTTACCAATGCCTCTTATTGAAATTTTGAGGTCAAATGTGACTATTGCTCGCTGCAGGATGAAGATTTTTTTAATGATTAGGCCCTAATCCAGCTCCAATTAAAGTCAATGAAAAGACTCTAACAGCTCCATTGAACCAGGCACAGTGCCAGCGCTTCCAGACTTTGCAAAAGCCCTAAACAAAGGTGCTTATTGTACAGTGAATCCCACATTCACTAATCCAGCTATCTACATCCTGTAAAGTGGTAGCCAGATTTTTGCAAACTGCCGTAATCTTTTTGACAGGCACTGACTAGGAAAAACAATGTCCAGGTTCACTGGAAAACTACTGAAAACAATATGAAACAAAACATAGAAGCACATTTCGGGCCTTCACGAATATGAATTATATTATCCGTGTTCTTGGTAAGAAGTGCTTGCCAATCTCCATTTGCAAGCTGTGGGTTAAACTGATTTACAGAAGCAGAACATTATTAGGGAGCAGAGATGAAAGGGAAACTCAGTAAGACCAACAACTTGGAAAACCAAACAGCCCAAAATGTGCAAGAACATCACTCCTCGGAATAGAATGAGGGAGGGCAAAATAACCACCTATTAGCCATCCTCAGCAGTACCTTACATGCTCACTAGTGTTTAGTTGTGGATGAAACCAACCCATGAGCAGAAGAATCTGTTCTCCAAAGGGCAGGGTGTAGCAGGGATCCAGGTTTGGGAATGCTGCTGTCCACCCCCAGTGGTTAGCATTCACTAGAAAGTGGAAGTGCCAGTGAAGTTGCTGCTCTGGGCTGCTGATCTTGATGGACTTGCTGTCTGCTACCACTTTTTCTTGTGAATCTGGTTTCCCATTAGCTATTCCCATTAATCTACTCTCTGGAGACCATATCTACCCAAAGCTCTGACCAGAGCTGGTGAATCAGATCACAGCAAACCCATGCAGAATCCCAGTTCTTTTACAAGGGGTGAGCAGAACACAGACGCCCTCCCACAAAAATAAAACAAACAAACAAAAAAACCACAAAAATCCCCAACAAAACAAACCAAAAATCCCAAGGAAATCCTTGCTTTCTTCCTTAAAAATCCCTTAAAAAACCAGATCAGCTCTTACAAAGTCCTTTTGCCAAGGATTTTTCACCTAAAACGATAGCTATAACTATCTGGTTCACATAATTCCTTCATCCTGAAGACCAGAATCCAGCCAGATTGGCCAGGATTTCCCAAACGTAATGAAGATGACCATATTTTCTTCAACTTTACAAACAGAAGTTCTTGAAAGAGCAAAAAAAAGATTTGAAAATACGTTTTTAAATAAAATTTCTCTGGGTCTGGCCCCTTGTAATCGTCTTACCTATCCTGAAGCTTGTATGAAGGGAGTGCTAGTACCATTGTGGGCATCTGTGATTCTAGAGAGACTACTTGCCTTCCTTAGGCCACGACGTTTTCTTCTCATTTCCAACAAATTACTTAATAGGTGTGCTTCCGGTCAAAGTAGATTAGTATTCACTGGTTGTTACTTGCAGTTGTTAGCAAGTATTTGGGGAAAGATTGCCAGAAAATAATCTAGAACTTGGACATAGTAGTGCAAAGACGTGACAGTGGGCAAGACAAAGTCGCTGACAACAATATTTTTAAATCTCTGAGCCTGAAGTTCCAAAATCATTCAGAGAAGGGATGTCTGACATCACCAACACAAAACAAGGGTCTCTTTATTCACCCTATTGTGGAATAGTTGTGCTGTGGTTGTGGGACCAAATGTTCTGCTGGTGTAAAATGACTAAATTTCAGATAAGTCAATGAAGCTGCATCAGTTTAAAATACCACACAATCTGACAATCAGAGAACTTTTAAGTTTTAATATATTGAAATGTCATTTATCTTTGAATGTATGATACAAGAAAATAGTAAGCATATTACCAGTTCAAAAATGTTTGCTCCTTTTAACTGCAATCATCCAAGAAGCTCAAAGACATTACAGCTTTATAAATACAAAAGCAACAGAAAAAAAGGAAGACATAATTATTTCTGTACAGAATTGACATGATCTAAAAGGTCTTTGCCGGCAGTTCCTTCCTATGGTGCTCAGTGGTCTCTATTTTGTTATGCTGCAAAGAGTGGGCGGTCTTGGGGTCAATACAGGACTCTAGGACTGAAGAAATGGGGAGATTAATTCCTGGTTTGTCATCAGGTCGAGTGCTTGTATGGCTCACATAATCTAGCACTCATGTCATTTTGTCTTTTTGAAACGGTTAATCATAAGACAGAGACTGTATCCTGTTGGGTTGGTACAGACCAGTAGAACAGGACCTCAGTACTGTAACTTTATAATGAAACAAATAACATCATCTACATCTTTCGTCTAAGTGTTAGAGCTCTTAAATAACTATTGGTCCCAAAAGGCTCTTCTGGTTTCTAATAGTTAATTGAGGTTATATGCAGGGTCATCTCTCCAGAACAGATTGTTCCCAGAGACTCTGTAGTTATTAACAGACTGAAAAGGGTAAATAGAAACTTAGTTTGAGTTGTGGATTTTGGTTTGGTTGTGGTGGTTTTTCTTTTTTCCCCCAGAAAAAAAACCATTGAATTTCTTTGTGAATCCCAAGAATAAATTATTGGAGCTCTTTAAATGTAGAGAGCAGAACTTTTTGTATGCTATGCCAATTGCACTACAGACAATGTTTTCAAAGAGTAGGTGCTATATTAAGTCCACATCACAGTGTTGTTTGTTGTGTGTTTGCCAGGTCCAATTAAGCAAAATTTATCAAGGCTGGCAACAATCAGCTTGTTTCATCTGCTCGTTGAAAGGCCGGATCCATATTTTCTGTGAGAAAATTAATGATTTGCCTGACTCAGAATACTGATCACCACTTCAGGTAAACAGTAGCAGATAAAGGAAGTTGCAGAGACCAAGACTGTCTGTTTAGTTTGTTCTGTATGAAAAGTATTACAGTTAATGCTCTATTTTTTTTTAAGTTTTGGACAGGTAAAGCATGATTAATTAACGAGCAACAAAAAGGCCTGGATATAACCATCATGCATGACATAAAATTGGCGAAATACTGTTCTTTTCTGTTAGCTGGAATCTGAGATACTGTTTATCATCTTACTGGAAACCTTTAACAAAATCACCATAGCATCAGTTATGTAGCACATAACCAGTCTAACAGATATTTCACTGGCTTTCCACCTAGCCTTTCTATCTACCTACTGGCTCTTGTTGATGGCTGTAAGAGAACGTTATAAGAGCCCATTGAAAGTTGTGGTGCTAGACCAGTAGAGAACAGATTGGTACGTCAGTGTCAGGAACAATCACAGAATAAGTTACACTTAACACTGACAATTTTAGTATAGCCCACTCTACAGAAAACATCATATGCCGAAGTGTGGAGTGATGAAAAGATACTCTGCTACAAAAAATGTTGTGACGAGCTCTTATCATTGTAAGAACTGTAAAATCTGTGCTCCATTATTCAAGCCACGTAGTCTCACAAAAGTACTGTCAGACACTCTTTTCACCTATCTCCTTGCCTCTGAATTATGTTGACTGCCACTAATATGGCTCAGTCCTTTAAAAGGGAAACTGTAGGGCGTTTGTCTGACGACCTGGAGAGGCTGGTTTCTTCTGCCATTGCTTATGCACTGGCCATCTCGGAACACTTCACTCACCATTTTGCCTTTAGGGAGAGCTCACTGATCATCTGAAAGCAGATGGAAGTTTGTTGTCTCTTCTAAAAGACAGTTTTTGTGTTCTTGAGCTGCTTGCTAGCGAGCTTGATTTCCAGCATTAGTGCTGTTCCAAAATAAAGACCACAGATGATGTGACACAGCTAACATTCCTGTAAATGAACACTGACAGTACTATAGTACTATGAGAATTTACCAAGCTTTGTTATCTAAAAATCTAATTAAGTAATTTTGGGGAAAAAAACATTTGACAGCAGTGATTTAGAATATGATAACTTTGTTTATCTCTCTAAAAGCAATCTCTGGAAGAGAACAAAGTCTGATGGAGAAAAATGTTGTACCTATTTGCTCCTTTGAACTCCGCTGCAGAAGTTATTTTTTTACCACCATTCCACAGCTCACATAAGGACTATACTAAAATTACTTATTGAGCTACCTTAAAGAACACTGCAGAGAACATCACAATTGAAGTAAACTTCATTAATTTGGTATTTTTTTCTTCTTGTGACTCAAAGCAACAGCTCAAGATCACTTTTAATCCCAGGCTGCGGCCTCCCTTGTGCACAATTTATGACAGGAAATAAAAGTGTACTGTTTCCTCCCCCATTAGTCTTCTTTTCCAGTTGGAGACTTAATTTTGGAATTTCTATTGAATAGGCATATTTAAAGTAATGAATGGCCAACAACCCAAGAAAGGCCCAGGTCTATTCTTCACTCACAAGTAAATTTGACAGGGGAGAACTATCGTCTGATTGTTCCTTAGTACTCTTGCTCCAGTGGAGTCACTGAAATCCTTACAATGAATCTTAATTCACACTCTGATGTTACCAAATTTTAGATGCCTGGAATTAGAAACTGCTTAACTAGACTGCTATGTATGACCCACATCCTTTGGATGCTATTTATAAGGACAAAATGGACTTGCCAGGGGCAAGATGGGACTTTCTGTCTCAGGAACATTTGTTTATTAATTTCCCATGGGTTTTTTACTAGGCCATACTCATTTCCAACAAGAGCGTTGCTATAGTTTCTCTCTTTCCTCCTTGTCTTTAACTGAATACCCTTTCTGAACTGTGTAATGATTATTTTTCTTTTTTTGCTTTACTTTGACATCTGAGATTACTAGCAAAAAACCAGCCTTTTCTAACAGACACCTCCATTTCCTGTCTGCTGAACCTATTTAACCAGCATATAGTTTGCTCACAGTGGCAAATTGCAGGAATTGCATGATATTCCCTGGCAAATACTGAGGTAACTGCAAAAATGTCATTTTATTAATAAAGGCAATAATAATGGAGGTAATTTAGTTAGGATGTGCTGTATCTCTGCCAAGTAAGCATTCTTCTTGCTTCTTCTTCAAATGAACTGCATACGAAACAACAAAGCATCGTTTTTTAAGCAGTACACTAGATATGAGTTGGGAATCCTCTTGCTTCCCCCAGTCAGGCAGTGAATAGGGCACTTGGGTACTATTTTGAAATATACATCTAAGTTATTAGGCATGTTCATTGTGGCTATCAGTGTTCATTTGTTACAAACAAAGATAATACGTGCTTTGTTAGAGCATAAAATCTGTATGAAGAATCCACAGTAGCCATTACTTTCCTAGTAGGTCAAAACAGAGAGCAAGTTATTTGTATCGTTAGTCTATCCAGAAGTATGTTACAGTGTTCCGTGAGCAGAGGAAACAAATAGCAGTATGAATGACACATTCACTATTATATGCTCACCATATAATAAACTCCTCTATTCCTGTTTTCCAGGACAGCTGGAGGATATCCTATCACTGTTACATTGTAGCCTGTTACACAACGGAAAGAATAAAGTCCCAACATCATCTTGCTCTTTCTGCTGAGCCTGGTCTGTTCTGTGTACTTTGTATTTCTTGCCACAGACAAACACAATATTGGATGACTCTACCTGCTTATTTCGAATTTCAAGGTTAATCTTTCTATCACATTCATCTATCAAAACATAAAAATAGTTCAGTTCAGTTACAAATGTCATGAATGGAAAATGGGATTCTCCCAACCTACCAGTTAGAGTTGCTCAGTTACTTCTACTGTGTGATGTGTATTTATCGTAATCACGTGCCTGTTAAAAGCAAGGGATTCATTTTCTGTAAATCTGATTCACTGCTACAAAAGTCCAGTTTCAACGTTAACTTCAACAAACCACTTAGGGAAATATTATGCTGTCTGCAGGAGCACTCTTGAGCACTCAGAATTCAGTGTTTAAGTAGTACACTAGAACTGATCTCAGGCAAAGTGGTTACAGACTGGAGAGAAAGGAAGGTGTATTTTGCATAATATCAATTACTTACCCAGGTGCCTAGATTTGTGTATGGCTTTATATAGGCAGAGTATATAGCTATTACATGGCAACATACAATTTTTTTTCTGGAGAATTTGCTAAGAAAGCCAAACACCAAATGACAAATATCAAGAACATTTCTATATGATTATTATTTTGGGTTTTGCTACGATTTTTTTCCCGAAACAAAACAACAGTGATACCTCCTTCAGCCTCCCAGAGCAGTTATTTAAAGACTCGCTAAGATCAAAACCGTAGTCATTAAGGACATAGTGTGTTCCTCCTTGGCTTGATCTGCTGGACACACTGAGTAGTTTAAGATTACAGTTTCAATGTTTCAATTTTGCCAGCCCTAAAACGCGAACAGCAAGTGTTGCGGGTGGTACGATAGCTGAGATATACCTCAACACCAATTCAAGTATTCCACGAGGCAGGGATGCTCCTAATACAGTCAGAGTCCTAATACGCATCTCTGTTTACTGAACACTTGCGTCAGATACTGCATTGCTCTTCCTCAAAGCCTGAAGTTTTAAATGACCGGCTTTGAGCTTTGTCTGCTGCTCATACATGTAGAAAAGAAGTTGAGATGTATACTGTGTCAGGAAGCTGTTCATAAGAGTTACTATTTACGCAGCACTTCTTAGATATCAAGTGTTACACACTATTATTTTAGTCTTCTCTCTTTTATACTCTGCTCAAAAGAATATTGTAATATGCCACCACAGATAATTGCTAAGTGTTTTAATTTATACCCTGATAAGATAGGCTAGGGTAGAATAGTAGAAGAAACAGGACATGCAATTAGTGCAGGTTAAGAGTGTTTTAGTGTGCTTTCCAGACCCCTTAAGTTGCCAATGTCGTTGCAGCAGTTAATTTTATAACACTCAAATCTCTAATAAAAATATTTCATCTGCAATTTTATTGTCCTTTTGAAAAGACATTTTTGTGGGACTCACACGCAAAGCATTTATATTGTAAGATGGCATATTTAATGGCTAAAAGACCTAAATATATATAATGCATTAACTTTTCATAAATGCTTTCTAAATGCCTTCTAAAATATTATTGAGACAATATTTTCCTTGCTGGCAAAAGTCAATAAATATTGTATGCTATTTATGTTATAAATTTTGGCTGCAAATTTGTGGTCAAGAGATCTTGACTCTTCACAGCCATTTTGAATGTGAAAGCTTTTAAATACAAGAGAGCTACCTGTTCTACTTGGGTTTACGGGACAGGATACAATGCACAAGACATTGTGTAAAATGGAGACTTTAAGTAGCCAAACCAACAATGAATCAGATTAAAAGTTGTCATTCTGCAGAGTCACTTATTTACTGCCTTTCTGACCTTGACTTTTTTGGTCCTTCCTGTTTTCGTCTCCTTTCTTCCTACCGGATTATTTTTTTCTTTACCTATTTATCACCATCTTTTCCCTTCCTCTCCCAAAATGCGTACTGAAATTGGTTTATTTGGCCTTTTTAAAAAAATAAGTACCACCTCAATTAATAAAGCTCCAGATTCTTCCACTCTGTCTCACTTTACATAGAACCTTATTCCATATTGCAGAATAAGACACTTTAATTTCTGGACACTATTTGTTGAGGGCAGCTGGGGACAACAGAACTAGAAAAAAAATTAAACAAAAAGAAATCTACGGTTTTATTGCACATTTTTATCTTCTGTGAAATCATGCCCTAAATTGTGTTTGAGTTTTTTGTTCACTAGCCAAAAATATGATTATTATTGAGTTAATAAGTAGGTATGATTGCACAGAAACATACTTTTCCCCTCATTTCTTTAGTGAGAATTGGCTATTAGAAATCTTTCACCTTTTCAGTGATTGATGCTTCTGCAATGTTTAATCGGCTTAATGTTTGTTCCTATTCTTCCTGACCCTTGTAATGAATTCAGTCCCGAAGGTTCTCCAACTGAAATGAGGACGTATGCTTTGTAAAGCACCACCTGCATCTCAAGGGGCTTACAGTCTAAACAGATGACAAAAGGGCAAAAGACAGAGACTGTTCCATCCTCGTGCATCAGACAGAGAGCTGTGGCCCAAGGTATGTGGGTCATTTCCTCAAGTCTCTGGTGAAGTAGTTTTTAGATCACATCTGACACATCTCACTTCAACAACTCTTAATCATAGTGTTTCCTTGTTGAAGAGTCCTCCTAAACACGGAAAAAATAGGGTTTTTAAAGAAAATTGCTTGTAATAATAGTCAAAGAAATCTGACTGCCTACAACTATATTCTAGTGGGAAACAGAGGTATTTGCTGAGGGCAAATCCTCTGTGGTTTCTCACTTGAGGATGAGACAGCACCTGGGAGAGGAAGGCTCCTGGGCACAGGGAGAAACCCAGGGAACAGGAATGAGGGCAGCCTCTCCAGAACGTAGCTCAGACAAATTCATCTGAATCACAGCTTTGCCACTGGGCTTTCTCGAAGGCACCCACTGTAGACACCATTGTTCTGCCTCTAATAAGAGGAAAGTAATTGCTAAGAAAACTCAATGTTGAGCCTAAACAATTTCTGCTACTAGGCAGACTAACAGTTTGGCAGGAGTCAAAAGCTGAGGTAGCAGCAGTACAGAGAACGCTGAGGACCGAGAAGAAAAAAATATACAAATATATCTGCTTTGATTTGCTAATGATGGCTCTCAGACAGACTACTGCTATTTGAATGCCTGGTAGTCACTGGAAAGTGACAGTAGTTATAAAGCAAATCACAAACACACAGCTATTTAGAGTGACAATAATTACATAACTGGGAGTTATTTACTTTTATGCATTTAAGCTGAAACAACTTAAATAGTCCTCAGATTTGACGCCATCATCAGAAACACAGCTAAGAGCAATAAAAGACAAAGTGTATAAAACCAACACATGACGTAGGAAAAACAGAGGAGAGGTCAAACTTAAACAAAAAACTCATATTCACACTTGCTAAACTCTCCATAAATATCTACTCAGAATGACAGCATTTGTAAGATGCTCTGCAATTTTATATAACATGATTAGTTTTATACATCGTGATAGTGTTGATTAAATAAGAAATTTTTTAATGTTTTTCAAAACATATAATGCCCATAATAATGCTTTATGCAGTGTTAAATACTGCATCAATATTTTTTAGCTAACATTAATCTTCATATAAAGATCGAAACAAGTTTTTGTACTGAACAAATTGCTGGTTGCTCCCCTCTGCCTTCTGCCCCTCTGCCCTCAGGTTCCATGGATGCAAATTTTTGATCTCATTAGGTATTATATGGGAGGTGTGGTGTGGAAAAAAAGGAAAAATGTTGGTTATTGGAACAAGATTTATCTGTATCTCATGAAACAAACTGAATAGTCACATATTTAAAACAGTAACTCATGTTTAGAGAGTACAGAAAGGTACTGATTTCTAATCTAATATCAATACATGACTTTTTTTACAAACTATGCAAGCATCAAACTTGTGGAGCAGAACACACCAAAAAGAAATCAACAAGTAATTTAGGAAATATTTGGAAATCCAGATCCTCCATTTATTATGCTGTCCGTGGAGTCCGCTTTAAAGTATGAACTTGTCTGCCCAATGCACATTAGTTCACAGACATAAAGATAATGGGAGACTAATTTTATGCGTCTTTTCAAAAATTTCGGTACATTCTGTGCCAAATTTGAAAGTCAGTGGGATTTTATATGACTACTTGAGAGCAGACTATGTTCGTCATCAATCAAATTCAAGGATTGATAGGATGCAGTGTTATGCAGAGAAGTCCCATAGACATGTAAGTTCCCCACCACACAAATACAGCATTTATGGGACAGCATGTGATTTAAAATCAAGATTTAAATCATTCTCCATCAGTACCTTTCAGAAGAGATTGAATTGATAGATATTACCATAACCTTGGCAGTCAGCTATTCTGAAAAGGAATGATTTGTGTCATAGCTGAAATTTATGGAGTCCTTTTTTTTTATTTCCTTGGCTACCATAGGACTTCTCCCACCTATGAAAAGGTTTAGGTCTCCAAAGTTCAACGCAGATACACCAACTGATAAACAAAACAAGATGAAACACCACATGTACCAAGTGCTAGCAAAATCTTACGATCTATTTTTGGTACTTACTGTGGATTTATAACTAGGTAAATTGCTGCAGAAAACATTGCCCTTTTGTTAAAAAACAGAAAAGTGAGGAGCTTTTTTTTTTTTTTTCTGGTAGATAAGCTACCAATTCCTAATATAATATAGTAGATTTATGGTCACCTGTTCAAATTTGTGTATTAGACATAAGACTAAATTTTGGTCTCTTTCATGCTGATGACATCACTGTAATTGATCTGCTGTTTGTTAAACTGATGCATAATGTGTCCTCTCACCCTTGTGTGGTGGTGCAACTCAACATGAAGTCAACAACAGCTATTGCTGTTTAATCTTTGATATCTAAAATTTTGATTAGAAACTTTTGGTGGATATAAACCATATTTCCTTACTTTTTGCCATTTTTCATATATGCAGATATACCTACATGAATTATGATAAATAATGAGTCTGTTGAGCAGAAATGCCAGCTGAATTAGAATGGTTTTGAGGCAGAATTTGTGGTTACTTTGATTATGAGAGTATGCAGCATTGTAAAATAAGTCTGAGTGTGTTACAAAACACAAAAAAATACTGTCTTTAAAAAATCCTAAACTATATTGACAAGGGGATAGCATATAAGGGAACAACATATTTTAGTACACATATTGATTATGCAGGTAACTATTGCCAAGCACTTTCTAACAAATTTGAGGCAAACTATTCAGCAAACCATTTTTGTTTTTTGCCAGCCACCTTCAAAAAAGAATCATATTACCTAATTTTAGGCATCAATTTCACTGGTGCTTTACTGCTCTATCAAATACTTATACCCAGAATAATTCTGTACAGAATGGTATCGCAGAACTGTTCAGGATACATACGTCTGCCCACACATCTGTGTTTGCAAATTAGCTTGCCAGCACTCTTCAATCCAAAATCAGTCCCATAACATTTGTTTCACAGTTCCTGATATAGTGCTGTCTTGTAGCTGTCTATCCAAAGACAATTTTCGAGATATATATATTATTTTCGTCAGTGAAGTATTGCTAGCAGCCCTACAGACAGCAGCCATGAGGCAAAATACAGAACGTTCCACATCCCATCTTATCCATCAGCTTACATTAATTTTCTTTGTATCTCAGAAAGCTAGCACTGTAAATTTAGTTCCAGGAAAATATTTGTAATTCTTATACTATCTCTGTTAAAAAATGTAAAGTATTTCTATATAAATTTGCTGAGGTAACACAGAAAAATAGAATACCTTTTCATCCCTCAATGTTATACTGAATTTGTCTATGAGAGAGCAATCAGATACATCTTCTTCATCTATGTTAAAGACTCAAAAATATGAAAAAATAGCTTGGAATTTAAAATATTAACTATCAACAGAATATTAAATACTAATATTAATTATATTAAATAGAATTTAGGATTATATATTATATATTATTATATAGGATTAAATAGGAATATTAAAATGTGTGTTACCCTTAACAGCCTGTTAAGCAGATATTAAACTTTCTGACAAAAACTTGCCTGGCAACAGCCATTTTTTGAGAGGGCTTTAAGAACAGAAGCTTGGACCCTGCGGGTGAGTTTTCTGATCAATCAGATCACAGGATACAGTTTCTGTTAAGGATGGCAGAACTTATTCAAAGAAATCAATTCCATAAAATAAGTTGCTTCATCTGTAGAGATGGAGGTAGTAGAATTGGTGAAGAGCTACTGGGACCTGGGGGACGCTAGCAGGAGTCTGTGGGTAACAGCAAAGTAGCTATTGGATGTTGAACTGTTTGGGGTTTGTTGATGAATGTTTGTCCAAATGAAAGTGATGCCTGAGGGCATTCTGGGTTAGATGTGTTATCCTTCCTGCTTGGGGAAATCAGCCAGCAGTGCATTCCTGGACTGTCTATTTTAGAAGTCCCGTGCACTTCTGTCTGGTGATACAAGGGAACAGACAGACCATTCCTGATGTAAAACTGAGTGAACAATAAGATTAGTTATAAACTTTAGTATAATCTCCCATTAATTAGGGAAGTGAGAGAGAGAATACAGTACAGCAATTGCATCTAGTACAGTATAATGTGGTGAGGGTTGATGGTACAAGAGAATCAATGCATACAAACATCCAGCCGTATTTCCCTGAAAAACTGAGAGATTCTCATATTAAATAAATATGAGACTCCATAAAGAAATTAGAGAACGCAATAAATTTACTAGGATGCAATCTGACTGAGACACAAAGACACAGGAAAGACAACTAGAATATTTCTAAGACGTCTGAATTCAACATAAATGTGATTTACATCAGAAAAAAATTGAGATAGCTTATCTTAAGCAGAAATGATTCATATGATCATATGAATTATGATCATCTAGGCAGGGACAGAAGGGAAACAGAGTACGTTTCTCAACAAGTGAGTTCTTGATGACTAATCATAACAAACAAGACTTCAAACAGGTAAATATATCACAACATTACAGAACATCTGGGGATCTCTCAACAAAGACTGGAATAAAGGCAAGTTTTTCAAGAAAACCAGATGTGAGTGAGCAATTGTTGGGCCATAAATATTGTTCGAACTCGAAAGGGATAACTCATATAACTAATTTTGTTTTTTCGATTAACTTTGTTTTGGATTTCCTTTGTATTTAGATCTCAAAGTGAAACTGCATTTTGAACTATTGGTGAGCAAGGATCTGCAAACTAAACCTACTGTGATTCACAACACAGAGATGCTGTAAAAGGAGCTGGGAAGACAAAAATGACTAAGATTAGGGCTCTGCTTCAATGTTCTGTTGAGTTTTCAGAACAATGCGATGTCACCTGCCTTATGAATAGTGGAGACTCATTCACCACTGACAGCAGTGCTAGATAAAATACTCTGGATAAGAACCCCTGGGAATTGACAAATTGAAAAGTTGATGAAAGACATTCATAAATTTTAGATGGCCTTTGGTAACCTTAAGGACAGGAAATCAATTATTCTTGTTATTATTTGATATGTGACTGTCCATAATAAGTGAATATACAATATTTTTAAGGCTGTAGTTCAAAAGGTTTGCTGACTGGCTGAAATTCAATAACAAAGGATTGACTTCTGGGGTATCATCTGTTGGAATGATTAAATTTCTTCCTTCCCAATGTTCATCCCAAAATGAGCATGGGTACCAACATTTCCGCCTTTAGTTCAAAACCATGATTTAATTATTCAGGTCCTGTTAAAGACAAAACCTCCTGTTTCCCAGATATCTACAAGCAAAAAAAAATCGAGACGGCATTCTGGAGATTTCTAATGACTTCCCCACACAGCCCTGTACTTTCTGGCTCACAAGGCCAAAGTAATTCAAATTGCAATATTCTAGTCCCAAGGGAGAACGAGAATTAATTATGTCAGTTAGTCAACTTCTTACAAGCGCTTGTTTAAGATTTTGAGGGAAGGTGGCTTTCTGCTTGCATAAACAAGAGCATAAGCAATCCTTAATCACAAAAGACCAGATGAAATAAAGGTCACATGTTTTCAGTTTGTGAAGGTAATCTACAATTAGAATAACTGCTTTTAATATATTCTTACTTTAAAACTTTTGAGCCCTGATTGCTACTGGCCTTTCCCCAAACACAGGTGGAGGCTTTTCAGCAGTACATCCTATATAGCATCAAATCACATCGACAGGTTCTGTTAGCACTCACTATTCCCTGCTTGCTTTCTCAGCAGAGAAATAGCAGCAGAGAGAGATGGTGAAGTTAGAGTTCATGCATTTTCTTCCCCTTTTAGGAGATGGCAAAGCAGGAGTGGTACGCCAAAGCTTACTGATCGGTTCAGAGTGAGTTTCACAGCAGTGCAGATAGTAGGACCTAGGGTTTCTTTGTGATAGTTTTTGCCCAGAGGGTGCTATGCTGTAGAAAGTATGCAATTTAATCTCTGTTTCCTTCCATCTGTACCCCTCAATGTACCCAGGAAACTACAGGTCAGTCAGCCTCTCCTCCATCACTGGAAAGGTGATGGAACAGCTCATTCTGGATGTCATCTCTAAGCATGTGGGAGAAAACAAGATTACCAGGAGTGGTCAACATGGATTCACCAAGGGGAAATCATGCTTGACCAATCTGATAGCCTTCTATGATAGTATGACTGGATGGGTAGATGAGGAGAGAGCAGTGGATGTTGTCTTGACTTTAGCAAGCTTTTTGCACTGTCTCCCATATCCTCATAGGTAAGCTTAGGAAGAGTGGCTAGATGAGTGGACAGTGAGGTGGAAAGCAGCTCTGTGGAGAAGGACCTGGGAGTCCTGGTAGACAAGTTGACCATGAGGCAGCAATGTGCCCTTATGGCCAAGAAGGCCAGTGGTANCGCCGAGCGCTAAGACAAGGGGCAACGGGCACAAACTGGAATACAGGAGTTCTCTCCAAATGCCCATAGTGTGGAGTCTTCTTCTCTGGAGACATTCAAAACCCGCCTGGATGTGTTCCTGTGCAACCTGCTCTAGGTGAACCTGCTTTAGCAGGGGGGTTGATCTAGATGATCTCCAGAGGACCCTTCCTACCCCAACCTTTCTGTGATTCTGTGATTCTGTGATATTTGGAAGTAATAGGAGCATTGTGGTGATTAATTCCTTTTACTTAGCTCATCTGTTTAAAAGAGAAGAGATAAGTTATTGCTCCTCTGCTCTGGTACATGATCTAACGACCTATGAAGTTTATGTCAGATTTTAATACAATGTAGATTAGATGTTTCAGTCTTAACATGCTTTTGATTTTAATCCCTAGAGCAAATACAGGTTTTCCTGGTTTAGCCAAAGCAGCAGTCAGTACAGCAGAGATTCCTCTTTGTGGTTAGGCCACAATCCTGTGTGGTCTAATACAGATCCCAGTGGAGACCTGCAGCAGCTTTTAGGGATTCGTGTGATAAGACACCCTGGCAAGAGTGAGGCTTTACACTGCAGAGTTTGCCTTCAGGGAATCTAAATTTTCAGGGAACATCATTAGAATTTCTACATCTTTTGTAATAAATCTCTTTGAAGAAAGAGCAGGATATGAAGAAAAAGCAGGGTCCCTCGGCTTAAATGAGAACAGAATCGATTTCCTGAAACATAGTCCATCTTCTTGAGACTGAGAACAAACATCCAGTAACTGAAAAGCTGAGACTGTATGTCATTGAAAGTCGAGTGGTTTAACTGCCTTTCTTTTGCATCCAGAACGTTTCAATTAATTGACAACAGAAATTAGGATTTGCAGTGGCCTTTCAAGTACTTTTGCAAAGACATAAGATGAACAGTTATGTAGAGTGAATTGGGGCTGATAGTCTGCTGATGAAGTCAGGGCTACGAAATTGTACCATTCTGTTTTGCATTCTATAGAGCAATAGCACTCTGTTTAATATATTTTAAAAATAGCCCACCTCAAAATAAAGTTCGGCTTCTTTTATCTTAACATGTTTTATGTGAAAAAAGGAGAAAATTTAAATTATACCCCAAATTTATTCTGGGGAATGAAACAAGGTAATGAATGAAACAGAACTCTTATGCAAAACTAACAAACACACCAGACAACCAAGCTGAAAATAACTAATGTATGATTGGGCAGTTAAAGAATGTATCAGAAAGCATGAATACTTAAAAGTAAGCATCTTAGTGCTTTGCTTTCAATATATTGTTCTTTAAATAGAAAATTTAAATATAATTTTCAAAGAGCAAACTGACAAAACCAAGTATTCTGAAATCTGAAACAACATAAATTTTTCTTTCATGCACAAGAGTGGATCATTTAGCTACACGGTGCAAATGTCTGTCACTTCAGTAAACAGAGCAAAAGGTGATAGCAAATTGACATATGGAGGGCTATCCATAAGCTAGGAGGTTATAGTATGGCACTGAATTTCAGAGCTACATGCAAAAGTAGAATAAATTCAGAGTTGAGCTACATGCAAAAACCAGGATAATATTCGGGAGCCATGGGTAAGTCTGTTGGCTACAGAATCTGTTTGCCTCCAGCCCTTTCCCAAGTCCCATTTTTTTAACTTCTTGTCCCTAGTAATCCCTCTTTTATCCTTCACAAGCTTTTTACCCCTCTGCATTGTAATACAGTTAGTTCCCTCTTCTCTAGTCTGTGTGGCTTGCTATTGTAGGAGTAGTAAAAACAAAGGAGAGATTATCTGTTTGCTTTCAGTGGCAAGTAGATGTAATTTCAAGGGAGATTCTTCATAAACCTGGAAATAATCTGCTCAGTAATGATGGGCTATCTGAAGACCTCCCCTCTGTTCATCACTTGTGAGACTGTACCTTTAGTACTATCCGCAGTTAAGGGCTCCCCAGTACCAGAAAGACACTGACAAAGTGAGGCAAGTCCAGCAAAGGAGCATCAGGTTGTTTAGCGGGACAGGATGTATGAGCGGAGGGTGAGAGCTGTTCAGCCCTAAAAAGAAAAGACAAAGGGGGCATATATAATTGTCGTCTACAACCAGCTAATGGGAGGATGTACTGAAGGTGGGTCAAGCGTCCTAGAGGCACACTGTGGAAGGATAAGAGAAAACGGGCATGAGTTGGAACATGAGAAATTCTGACTCGATGTAAGGAAAAAATGCTTTATCATGAGGTTGGTCCAACACTGGAACAGGGGTTCAGAGAAGCTGTGACCCTATTGTTTTTTTCTGGCTGTGCTCTTTTACAAGTACCCCTCAGGGAGGCCAGTTAAATTGCTCTAACAACAGCAGGCTGCTTTTGGCCACCATCTCTCCTGAGAGTCAGATGTTCCCTCCTCTGTCATGTGACAGCACATGTCCAGGCCACACAATGTGGAATGTGACTTATGGAAAAACCCCTGTCTTGGAGAGTAGTGGGCCGTAACCACAGACATTCATTCCCCTGCAGCCTGATTTGTGGGAGCATGTGCACCGGGATGAGGAAAGGCAGCAATGGCCTGTCTGAACAGCACCTGCAGAAGTACCCCATGACTGTCCCTAAACTTTCTCAGGAGCAACGTGAGCATCGGCAGGAACTGTATACTCATTGATCTCACTATGCATTTGATAAATCTGATCCTACTTGGAATAAGGACGGTACCTCAGTTTGCAGCTTTTCTCTGTTGGAGGCCAGTGCTCTACTATTAACTCCACCTCGTCTCTCTGGGCAGACTTCATTCTGTCTCCAGCGTCTTACTGCTTCTCCCACCTAGGACCAAATTATAACTTGTTACAATTTTATTCCCCTAACGGGTGGAAAATTATTTTTCTGATGCTATTTGTCCTTGCTCAAGAAGCCGAATTGTATTTCACTTATTAATTTTTATTTTGAGAGGCCTGTGTATGTAATTGCAAGTATTTCTGTATCATTACATTAATTCATTAGGGTGTGGCTTCCCATAAGATGGATGCATGGTACAAGATGCATGGTACTGGTACAAGTACAGTTTCTTCTTGGGAATTTATGAGAATATGCAATACTATTATAAGCAGGATAAACATTTCTGTAATAAATATTTATCTTCCTTCTTCTGTCTAGATTTCTAAACAAGCATTGTCATAGCTACAAAAATCATACATACACAAGCCTTTACTCAGTCTGGAAGATTTTTGGAACAGATACTCACTCTTAGTGACGTTGACACGATCGAGGCATTTAAATACTCTTAATATAAATGACAATTAAAAGTTAAATATTATTTCTGAAGTTATCCTTATTTGCATAAGTGATGTCTTTTTATAAACAAATTAGATTAAATATGGGAGTATTTTAATGTGGGATAGATTCGTATCACAAGGCATAGTAAGTTTATATATAGTAACTCCGGTTTTAGAGGTATTTACAGCAATCTGTGATCAAAAATATTTTACGTCCAATGTTATAAGTGATCAGACAGTATTTTCAAAGGCTGTTATTCTGAAAAACCTAGTATTTGCTGGTTTTTTTCTTAAAGTATGCAGTCACCAACAAATGCTGCTTATAAAGCTTCAATGTTCTGTAATTATATTAGATACAGTAACTAAATCAGTATTTCTAACTGTGTATTTGTAAGTCTATTTGGCAACCAGGGAAAAAGTTTAGCTGTCAACCAATTATTATCGTATCATTAAATTTTCTTTCAGAGGAAAAGTTTGATTATGCTGAAATATGTAGAGTGCTATAGATGCACCCAGTATACTCAGCTTCATCTTGCTTAGGTACATTTATTTTTCAATAATTCCTCAAATATGCCTCTCACTGCAACCTTGTTTCTTGTGAGGATTATTTGAAATCTGCATAGGATGAATCTTCAATGATACAGCATTAAACACTGAATAACTGACTACCGCTTGCATCCTGTATGTGAAGGAAAGCTTAGTCCTTTTACGATTTTTAGACCTCCAGATTGTGTTGGCTCTATTTCATCTCAAAGTGCATGTATATATGTAACTATAGATACTTTCAATGGTTTGTATATAGCCTTTTTTTCCTCCCCTAGAATATGCTTCCTAATGGCAGGTCTGTCCTGTCCTATATAGAGCATTTCATGCCCACAATGCATTTGCAGTGACCCCTGAGGTAGCAACATCAATGCCAGCATAGTTACACTGTGCAGCACAGCCGGGGATTCTATCAATCAGAGATACAACATGAATTCTGAAATCAGTCTAGCTGCAGTAGCTCCATATTGCACATAATCTCATTAGCCTGGGTCTTAGCTCTTCTGACAGAGCAGTAATGAATCTGTTTCAAGAACTAGGCTGGTTGGTGTTTTGACATCCCAGTACCAAGATCTGTTGTGCAAAGATTTTAGATGGATTTAATACCAAATGGATGGGAGATTCTTGCTTGGTAGAAGCTGCTACCCAAAATCCAGACAGCAATAACTATTTGCCACACTAGTAGTAAAATCCTGAGACCAGGCTTTTACCTGATATAGAACGGAGAAGGTAAACTGTGATGAAAATGATGAAAATATCCCAAATTTATCTAAGTGTAAAATGGCTTTTTTTAATGGAACAAAGGATATGTTTTTCTAATATCTAATGCAACATGGTTCTGATTTAGTGCACAATATTTAGTTAACATGTCTTTTGACATTAGAACATTAGAATTTTAACATTAGAGCAAGCCATGGGTCATATAGGCTTTTGTTTTAATGCTGTAGCTATCTTTTTCACTTTAAATAATGGCTACATGCTGAATGGGAAATATGATTCCTTCTTTTTCTTTAAAAACATGCAGGTAATAAGTTTCATTGAATTGGTTTTGTGCATTGTTTTTTATTTAAGCACAGTACCATCTAGAGGATACCATATTTATCATAGAATCTTAGAATAATAGAATTCCAGGTTGGAAGGGACCTCAAGGATCATCTGGTCCAACCTTTCTTGGCAAAAATATGGTCTGGACAAGATGGCCCAGCACCCTGTCCAACTGAATCTTAATAGTGTCCAATGTAGGGGAACCCACGATTTCCCTGGGGAGATTAATCCAATGGCCGACTTTTCATTGTGAAAAATTTTCCTCGTGTCTGATTGGAATCTCCCCAGAAGTAACTTGTACCCATCACCTCTTGTCTTTTCCATGTGACTCCTTGTAAAAAGGGAGCCTCCATCTTCTTTGTAGCCACCCTTTAAACACTGGAACGTAGTGATAAGGTCCCCTCTAAGCCTTCTTTTCTCAAGGCTGAACAGACCCAGTTCTCTCAGCCTTTCCTCATATGGCAGGCTTCCCTGGACCAACCCAGTCTTCCAGCCTATCCAGGTCTTCCTGCAGGGTGGGTCTCCCTTCCAAAGTGTCCACTTCCCCACTCGGTTTGGTATCATCAGCAAACTTCATCAGGGTACACTTCATCCCATCATCCTGATCACTTATGAAGATATTAAACAGCGTTGGGCCCTGTATTGATCCCTGGGGGACCCCCGCTTGTGACAGGTTGCCAGTTTGAAAAGAAGCTATTTAGCACCACCCTCTGGGTGCGGCCTGTCAGCCAGTTCCCCACCCGCCGCACAAACCACTTGTCTAGACCGTAACACATCAGTTTCTCTAGGAGGAGGCTGTGCGGAACCGTGTCGAAAGCCTTGGAGAAATCCAGGTAGACAATGTCCACTGCATGCCTCACATCAACGAAGCTGGTCACTTAGTCATAAAAGGCAATCAGGTTTGTCAAGCATGATTTGCCCTTGGTGAATCTGCACTGGCTTTCCCCAATCATGTGTTTCATTTGACATGTGATAGCCCCCAGGAAGATTCGTTCCATAACTTCTCCAGGGACTGAAGTAAGACTGATGCGCCTATTTATTCTGAACATTCCGAAATGTTCTTGTCCTTTAAGGGGTTTCCCTTTCAGGATTTCAGCCCTTATCTTGACAGTCTGATAGGAGTATATTCGTCCTACTTCTATTGTATTCTTTGCCTTTTTTTCAGAAACAGGACAGGCACTACTGTACTCTAAGAACAAGCACTCCTTTCTCCCCCCATATTTAGATTTTTTTCTGTATTCTTCCGCTTCCTTTTTTGTGTACTTACTTGCATTCACTGGGCTGCTTGCCAAGCCCTCTTTCTATGGGCCAATGGAAGAGAGATCTTCATCCTTTCCCTCTAACGCACTGAAAGAGACCATACACAGTTTGGTTCCAAGCTCTGTGTCCAGAGTTTGCTTTAAAGAGAGGAAGTAGTGGTTGCCCAGAGCTCGGTATAGTGGGTGAACCACTAAATTGAGCAGGCAGCACATGTCACACAGTGTGTACTTGGAGGGAGAAAGGCGCTAAAACCAACTTCCCAAGGGAAAAGTGGAATCTCCTATTTCATGCCAGCTTCCCTGACATCAGAAACAATGAATCCAGATGAAGTCTCACCTGTGAAGTCTTTATTCTCCTGTTGACCAGTCTGAGCAAACAGACTGTCCAGCACTTAGCTGTGCACCTGAGAAACTGCCTTTGAGGTACTTAGTCGTCATGTCACATCAACCTGGAACCTGACTTGTGGCCTACATAGTTCGAAGTTATAAGGCTAATTAAAGCTTTTATCAGAATTTTCTTCAGGTATCTAAAGGCAGAAAGGAAAAAGGACGGACTGAGTTGAGCTCGCCTGTGAAATCATAATTTAGCAGTCAGGGTTGCACAGATGAAAAAGGAAAGAAGTGGCAAAAAGAATAAAACCAAACAAATGCTGAGCAATAGATTTTGGCTTTTGCATTGTTTTCCTGCCTCTGGAGGAGGCAAAAAATGTACCCAAGAAAGCATTTCTGCCACTGTTGATATGAGACTACAGATCCGTATGGAATACTTGAAAATGCATAAATTCCTCACTAATTATGTCTTAAACAAACATTTAATATAATTTCAGATTTCACTTCATCATACTAATGAGCTACAAACAACTGTCCTTTGACCCAAAGCTCACAGCCCCTGGCAATTTCCTCTCTACTTAGCACATCATGATGTCTTTAGATTACAATTTTACAGTATGACATAGTTAATAATTTGGTCTTTTAGAAGAAAATGAAATAGAGGATATTCTTCTAGGGAGTTAAAATTATCAGGATTATGCTGCCTATGAGGGGTTTAATGAATCAGGAACAGAAGCATCAAAGTGACTTTTGAACGCAGAATTTTATGATAAACATATTGAGTTCTTTTTGTTTTCACTCCAACATTTTTGCATATAAAAATATTGTGCCAATATCAAAAGAAGATAGTCATTGGAATTACCTACTCAGTTACAGGGGTAAACTTGGAAATGCTTTGACCTTTTCTGGTATGGTTCTATGTGTTCACAAATTGAAAGAAATTCTTTTAATTGTTCTAAGTATCTTTAGGAAATTCTTAAAATTGATCTTGTTTTTTAAAAAAAGTGCTGGAAATAACCTCAAAGTCTAAAATAAAGATGCTAATGGTAGGCAAAAATCCAGGTTTTTCTCCTTCATTCTGCACCTAATTTCTTCCCTCCCTTCTGAAGACACGTATAAGTAACCACTGGTCTTGCAGAATCTCAGCAGCTCACAGTCTTTCATGTATTTACTTTCCCAATACATAATGGTCAATTACCTCATCATTAAAAAGAATTATACTTTACCGAATCTACAAAAGTAGTGTAGATTTTTGTGTTTAAAGGATTTGTGTTATACCTTCATAGGATTAAAGTACAGAAGAAGGGATCAGAATGCAGTTCTCCGTCCACCTTCCAGATAAGTCATGAATTATTTTAATCTTGCTCTTTTTATTCCCACAAATTGTGCATTCTGTGGTACACATTAGCACATTTTCTACAGGTGTAGTGGCATGTGCTTCCTCTGAGTGCCAGCCCATAACATAGCTGTAAGGGCACTCCACTGGAAGAATGAGACACAGAGTTGAACCTCCTTAAATTAAGAAGGCATTGAACACTCTCTCTTGCTATAGTTCACAACATAAATACCCGTGGGCTGCATAGGTTCTTCACTTGTGTATTTGACTAGAGAATAAAGAAATGCTTATAATTTAATTTACTGAAGCTTCTAGACTTTAATTTCTGCATCTAGTGGTATTAAAGAAAAATAATGGTTTTATAATCAACAAGTTTCATAGACTAAGGCAACGAAGTGGAGCAGGATAACGTAAGTTAATTTATAAGATGTGCTTTTGCCAAGAAAGGTTGGATTAGATGATCTTGAGGTCCCTTCCAACCTGGTGTTCTATGATTCTGTGATTCTATGCAGACAGATTGGAGCAAAGGGTTGGAAATTTTTCTGTAGGAACTTTCTCCAGGCTGGTCTAAAGTTCACAGTCAAAAGAAGGCAATCTTTCTGATGCTATCTGTACCTTCTGTACCAGGTCTTTCACTTTGTATGATCTAATTTAACCAGCTGTAGCACCACAGTACCTATATCATACTATTCCTCCCAGTGGAAATAGTCAAATGATTATAATTAATCAAACAATTAAGTACTTTGTTGAACTGGGACTTAAACAGAAGAGCCAGAAAACAGCTGAAGGCAAAATAGAGCCTATGCATTTTAATCTTCTCTTTCTCCCCATGAATACTTCACAGGACATAACACGTTGTTTTGAAAAAACCTGCATTTTAAGCACAGTTTGTCCCATAATCTGTATCACACATTTGGCAGCCTATGTAACTTTGATAATGGAAAATAAATTGTCGCACACAGAATACCAAAATGTTAATTATGCTTTTCATTGGTTTCAGCTAAATCCATGTTTTATAATGGATTTAGGCATACAGAACTACAGCCCAGAGGCTGAAATAACAGCTCGTTTTTTGCAGGGTTTACAGATCATAGAAAATGTGTTGTCGATGTGTCTTCAAAATGACCTTTAGATGGGAAGAGAAAGAATGGAACTGTAGATACTTGGTGAATACATACTGCACGCTCGATTATAATTACTAGAGGAACTGGTCTGAGCAAGAATATATTAGCAGATAATGTCAATTATTTAAGAAAGAGCAACAGAATAAATTTGCATGTAGATGTTATATATGGAAAGCAATGGTACTGAATCTATGTTATACAGTACCTGAAGCAACCACGTTTATTTTATGGACATGCAAAAGTGATGAACAAGAAGGTGACTTTTTACTGCAGAAGCACTTCAGGCATTAATTCATTAACAATACAAGAATGAATAATAAATACTTGAAATAAGCTATGCTTCTCATATCTGTCTCTAATGAGGATGTAATTAAAAGTAAGTTGCAAATGGGAAGTCTTGTGTGAAATAAAGTTCTTAAGTAAAATTAATAATATCTTCAGTGAACTGGCAAAAATATTTTTCTCAGAAATAATCACAGGGATTTATTGAAGATATTTACTAATGAACTCATATGCATTAGAAACAAAAAATGCTTTTTCTCATCTGTTGAATGCTACAAAGCAAGAAAGATAGCATGAGGAACTTTCTGAGTTGGAATACACCCAGTATAAAAGGTAAGTTACGGCACTTGCTTCAAGATCAATGGATCCCTAATTAATTCATGATACCTACAGGACAACACAGCTGTTAAAGACATATACAAGAGTTTCTATTCCTCACTCGGTGAGTCTGACTTCTGAGTGGTGAGCTTCTCAAAGAGTATCTTCTCTTAATGGTATCTTCAGTGCAAGGTAAAAACCCCCCAAACCCTACAAGGTTAAAAAAAAAAAAAAAATCTCTAATAATTCATACATCTTCAACTTGCTTTTCATTATCTCATTCCAGACAGAAAGTATTTCTATCTGAAACACAAAACATTTATTGAAAACTAGTTTTATCCACTGAAACCACTGTCCATTCCCACCAGCTGTCAATTCCCCACTCAAAGAGAAATGGCTTTTGTGGTGGTGAATATATATTTTTCTTAACGCTTTGAGGAATTTAGGCTCTCTCAGCCAATGAATTCCCAGATGTGAATACATTCCCCAGTCCTGTCCCAACCTCCTGTCAGCACAGAACCCCAAACTACACATTCACTTCCAAGGGAAAGAAATGTAGGCATGTGGGAAAAAAATGAGCCATAGGAAATGAGCAGTCCACCACGTGCCCAGGCAGAATGTCTGGAGGACTAATGTCAGAATGAGCCATTGTGACAATCTCCAGTCATGAACATGCATGACTATGAACACAAACTCATGTTTTCATCTTCTTTTTGTGTATAGGACTTAGTACGGCCTGCACCATGCATTTGGATGAAATCTAACTCCTTGGTGGACAAGCTGTGTCTCAGAAGTCAGATAAAACTGAAATTACATAAGCAGCACTGTGCTCACAGAATCACAGAATGGTAGGGTTGGAAGGGACCTCTGGAGATCATCTAGTCCAACCGCCCTGGCAGAGCAGGTTCACCTACAGCAGGTTGCACAGGAACACATCCAGGCGGGTTTGGAATGTCTCCAGAGATGGAGACTCCACCACCTCTCTGGGCAGCCTGTGCCAGTGCTCTGCCACCCTCAAAGTAAACAAGTTCCTTCTCATGTTTAGGTGGAACTTCCTGTGCTCAAGTTTGTGCCCTTTACATCTTGTCCTGTCACTGGGCACCACTGAAAAAAGACTGTCCCCATCCTCCTGACTCAATGTCTTCTTGTCTTCCCCAGGCCCCTAAACTTTTGTTTAAGAATAAACGATGTGTGTTTAAGAATAAACGATATGTATTTAAGAATAAACAAAGAATAAGTGAATACGCAAAGACGTTTGATCCCTTGCTTTACCACCAGTCTGCCCCTGAGGGCTGTTCCTACCTGAAACATGAGCTCCCTGCCAATGAATCTTGAGATGAGCGTACCTAAGTAGCTGGAGGCTGGTGCACTGATCTGTGATCTGTGCAGGTAGATTGTGAAGATTTGCCGGTAAAGAAAGGCGTCATCCTTGAGAACACAGCAGCATGCTTGAGGATATAGGCTTGTAATTCTACGTTTCAGTTGGAATAGAAAATTTCCTGTTTGTTAATGCTTTTTCATTTTGTGAAACAAACTTTTATTAACCATGAGAGAGTTTCATTTGGGATCATGGTTACTTTGCACACATACCACATATAATTAAATTATTCTCTATCTTAGTTATTAAGAGCCAAGTATTGTATTATTTATTCATCATTTTCATGCATTCTCATAGGATATCTATGAGATCAGGAATAACTGTTAGCTTTCCTGGGCACAGAAAGACTGAAGATAGCATATACCGGAGTACTCATTTGAAATCCCTAGGAATCTAGATCCATGTGACTTGCCCAAAAGTTAAGGAAAGAAAGACAGTGAAGGAGCTGAGATTTCAGTCCTACTCTTCCGGATAGTCTTTTCAAATTCCAGAACAGTGGAATTATATTACTGGTCTCTTTTTTCTTCCTTTCTCCAATTGTGAATGTGCCTTATTCACATTTTTTTTCAAAATCCCCCCACTTATGCCCTTTCCCTTATCCCTCCTGTTCCAGGTTGCTAGTCCTCCTCTAATGTCATACTAGACACTGGGCTTCCGTTTCCCTAGGGAGAGACATCTGTCTCATATGCAATTCTGGTGAGATAGATAGCTAGGGCCTCATAAAGGTATGCTTTAAAACTCTAATATTTTATCACTGTCATCATACTTTGAAAAGATGTCTATGATTATTTCCATACAGAGTTTAAATTTTTGGCCTTTTAATTCTGGAAGAATATTTAGAAAGGCTCTCAGCTTCTCTTGTTACCAACACAGCAGTTATGAATGCTGTTTAGGCAGCAGTGTATATAAGAGTTGACATGTTCCTTAGGGAGCAAATAGGAAATACAAACCTTTAAGTATGTATAAAGATTCAGGACTGAAAGGCCTATACCTAAGTCTAGAAAAAAAACCTGAGACCCACACTCCTTTTTCTTCTAAATATGTTGTATGAACAGCAGTATAAAAAACCAAAACACTGAAACCAACCAGATCCCGTTATTAGGATCCCACAATCTCAGGATATTCTTCTCTGTGTATGAATTTAAGGATGCATAGTAGTTCCTGTTCCATCCAAAGATAATCTGCTACATAAATGACTTAATATAACATGAGTCATGTGTTTTCATTATTATTATGTCTCTTATTCACTTAGTTTTGTATGGTGGTAATTCCTAAGTCTTACTGTAACAAATAAGTCTTGTAACTTTGGAGAATCCCAGGATTCTGTGCTTTGAATAGTTCATAATAGTTAATTTTTGAAATAGTGACTTTTGAAACTACTCCACATTTAAATAACTCCAAAGCTTTCATTAAAAAGAATTATAAAATCCACTACTTGTGTAAGATCGACATACTGACATACAGACTTGGAAAATATCTTGCACTTGGAATGTAATAAATCCACTTTTTCAGATTTTTTGAACATATTAAACCATTCTTACTGTAGAAGGGAAAATAATCCTTGAATTTGATCTTACTACAACTGGAGCATTAATGCATCGATTATTTGAAATCAGTGAGAGATACAGACTTGACAGAACATTCTTTGTATTTCCTTCACTTTTATTTTCTCTGTTTCAAAATCACATTTTCCTTTCTTCTCCACAGCTTGATAAGGAGCAGGGAGTAAGGAATACAGCCTGGAAAACATACAAGTAGAGGCAGACTTTTTTTCACAATATTGTCTTTCTCATTCCATGAATGAAGCAAAGAAAGAATTAGTACCAGTTCTGGACAATGTAAGGGGGAAAAGATGAATTTCTTCCAGTGACTAGAAGTATTGATAGACCTCGCTTTCTGCCAAAAGATTACTTGAATCTTTAGTGCCTGTTAAAGATTTGTCTGTGTATTCTGAAATTACAAAGAAAGTTGCTTTTAATTCAACACATGTATTTGAAAATGAAGCGATGAAACTTTTTTTGCTGTGTCCTCATTTTGATAGGTTTTCCACCTGCTGCAGTACTAGCAAAACATGAAGCAAACTTTATAATGTGAACATTAAATATTCAATCCAAATACTAAGTGTTGATTTTCTTCCAATTTTAATGCAGCTGTAAGCTGACAATGAAGTCCAAGCTAAGCTTTAATGTTACTGGTGTAATAAAAATGACAATTTTCTTTGCACCAACAATTAATGGTAGATAGAAAATTATTTTCAGAAATCAAAAATTTGAGCCAATTTGGCTCAGGTGCATTTGCACCAGCTCTGTGATTCCAATGAGTCTGCAAGCCTGTAAATGGAGGAGCAGATTTTCAACAAAATCCACATTTTATTTTAAGAGAAAATTACATCTCATCATGTAAATGCTCTGAACTGATAGAGTAGGTGATCCTCTCCTTGAGATAAATAACCATGGCCACTCAGTAACAACCAAAGGTAATAAGAAGAAGAAAGTAGTATTAGAAGCATATTACAGAAAGATACTTGATGATAATGTATTTTTGCAGGCACAAAGCAAGTCTTTAACAGGAGATAGTTGTGATTGTAAATAGGTAGCTATAGCTTCAATTCCAGGTATGCTATACTCCTGGCTCCAGTAGAAACCTATGGTAAAATACAGTTTGACAACTTTTTTTTTGTTTAGTTTTACTTATATATGCCTATTCTTCTTTTCTTAAAATACAGGGTACTGATGCCAATAAAAAGAGATGGATTCAGAAGCAGCTATAGGAACGTGAATGGTTTTCAAAGCAGTAGGCAGAAAAGGAGGGGGCTTTTAGGAATAAAGATAACGTGAGTTGGAATGTATTCCCTATACAACAAAAAAATGCTGGTACGGGCAAAAAAGTAAGAAGTTGCAACTAAATCTCAAACATTCAGAGTCACAAAAGTGTATATGTAAAAGTTCAGTAAGGTTTTCAATGAAGTTGTACACTGCTTTCTTCTCATAATGTTTCTTCCTCCGCAAGTTTCAAATTTCCAAAAGAAAAAAAGATGTACAGGGAACATGGACAAGGCCTGTATTGTAAGTACCCTTTCCAGATTAATTTCGTAGGCCTTGCAAAAAATAAGCATTTTCAGCCAGATCGGAACATTTGCTCTGCCCAAACTCCATCCCTCTGAACAGCTTTTCTTGCAGATTCTGGTATCACGGGTTCCCACTTTTATAAAGAAAGGAAACTGAAGGAAAATAGAAAGTTCATAAAGGTAGACTGATAAAGAAGATAGGAAAACTACCTAATCTCACAATATTAAATGTTTTTATTATTGCACTCCTTGCTACAGTTTTGCCATATAGAAACTGCATTTTAAAGAAAACAGAATTTAATTCTACAGAACAGTATATTGCAAAATGTCATATATTTGCATCTCATAAGGGATTGATCTGGTGGAATAAATGTTGAAACTGAAAGTCATCTAAGTGCTTAATCTTTTTCGTGGTTCCCTACTGTTTCTTGTTGTTAGTTCATGTTCAGTATTTGTGGTTTAATAAAGTATTTTTTTCACAGTCCAGAATTTCTAGTGCTATGTCTCTGTTTCTGTTAGCACTTAAATTTATGTCCAAAATTTCATCTATTATTCTGTACTGCGGACATGAACTACACTCACAACAGGCCATCTTCATTATAGCAGCCCTGGATTGCATAACATTTTTAATAAAATTACTCTTATTTTCAATGAAGAAATAATCACATATTCAAATAAATACCACATAAAGACAGCTGCTTGCTCATTGAATAGTCTCCAGCAGCAACATAGGCACTAAAAGGGCCGGATTGGTGTTGGACGGATCTCAGTAGCAGCTGTGGGGTGAAAAGAGAATGACCCATAGGTAATGCAGCTTTCTGTGAAGAACCGAAGGAGCACAGAAAATGCTCTCCATGCTCCATCCTTCTCCCTCTTCAAGTGCATGGTGCAGATTCTCTAACAAATGGGCATCCGTAAAAGGCATTGTCAAGGGACATTGCTACAAGGGCAGCAGCCTGCTTTCTGTTTGCGTGAAGGAAACCCTGCGTGATGAGTGCCTTTCTGCACATAAATTAGTACAACTCTCCCACAAGCTTTGTGCTGAGTGACCATCAAGATGAACAACCAGATGAAAAAAGTGCTCTAATCAATGCAAATCTGAAGAAAATCAGTATGTATCAAAGGAATTATCTAATTTATTTCAGTTTCATTCAAATATTGGCAACACTACAACATCGTCTTCTACAATAAGGCTTTGTAAATTAGCATGCTTATAAATAAAAATTGAGCATATGACTTTGTCATCAACAATATAGAACGATGTAGAATGACTGACGATTTTTGTATTAGACACCTTTTCATTATTGGTTTCTCTGGCTGATTAATTATCATATCCAGATGTATAGAGTAAGGAACCTCTCAGATGTGAGTACAGATGCAAAATCTTCATTTTGCATCAGAAGAGTAATCTAAAGATGGTATTTTCGCACAATGTTGCTTATCCCCAAAACAATAAGAATCCATAGTTCTTTACTGCACTTTAAAACAAAGACAATGAAACCAATCATCAGGGCCAGTCTGAGCACTGAAGGTGTAAAGCCACTAACCGATATTTACAAAAGGGCATGTTCAACCCATGTGACAACGTAATAGCCACAAGCAGTGATGAACAAAAGCAAAATTTTATGCTTACATTAAAAACATCTAATATTTATAAGAATACTGTTTAAATGTTCCCATCAATATTTTTAGAAAGTTTTAGTGTTTACATTACTGCTTGAAATTAAACTTTGTGTCTAATAAAACTCTAATTAAAAGTTATGTTTACAGAAAACAGCAAGTGTGGTAGGCATTTCATTTATTGTAATAAACACGTTACCAAAGCATCACTGTCATAGTTTGAAAGTAAAACAAAATCACATACATTCCTTTGGCATTTGTTATAAACACTGGGAGAAGGGAAGTAGCATTGCTTTATGCTGGCTGCAACAGCCAGCATACGTCACTGGTCAGTCCTGAAATATCTTCTGCATTAGCTAGAAGAAATTTATTCCTCCTGTGTACTGATCTCCCTTTGTTCACGTGACTCTGTTAGGGATGTGTCTTGTGCATACAGAGAAGTATGCACAAGCAAAGCCTGAAGGCTGAATTTCCTGGGTTTCAGTAGCAATGAAAAAATCTAGAAATAATACCTAAATATTTTTGCCAGTGTACCTTACTGATTTCCTTATAACCAATGCTGCATATAATATGAAGTTACGTAAGTAAATATAAAAATGGGTAAAATTACAAAGGAAAGTTTTCTTGCTGGCTCACCTGTAGCACCATACTGCCTTTGACAGTGACCATTACTAGTACCTCTAGAAGCAGTTGAAAAGTACACGAAGAAAAAAAAAGCCTACAAATTTTCAGTCACTAAAAACCTGAATTATTTTCAGAGTGGTGACTGACTGATGACAGATTCTGCACTGTCCTGAGTAATCCAGAAATAAATCGATTAAACACCCCCATTTTGTCTTTTTTAATTTTTTTTTTTTTATTTAGGCCACGATATCAAATAGTGTGTTTCAGTAAGCATGGAGGCATTTCTGCATTGGAGACACTGGTGTTCAGATGCTGATCATTCAATAGTTTATTCCAGCTTATAGAAGTTTAAGTAACAGGGAGTTTCCTCTGCAGATTTTTTTCCCCATATATCCTCTGACAAAGCCTGAATGTTTTCCAGGATGGCAACATGAAACTTGGTGTCCTCAGCTTTCATGAGTTTCACAAAATCTGTGGCACATTGACCTTGGTCTATCACATTTAGAGTCTCACTCACAGACTTGCCGACAGTTACATGGAGGTTGGCATCTTTGAAGTAGTGTACCTAGAGGGGAAAGATCCCTGTGACTTGAGTGGTAAATGGAGTCAGGGCAAAAGTCCAGCCTGACTTCCACAGGCTGTTCCAGTGATTTGAAGGCTGGTACTGTTGAGCCTCAATGCAGGCCGCAAACATCTGCCTCTTCCCCAGGCCTTTTTTGAACGCACAACAGGTCCCCACGGGAAAATGGCAGCTCAAGTAGGCCGTCAAGCCCTTGTGGAGGGCCTCTCACCACAGCTCCCCCTCACCCAGCATCACACCGTGCCTCTGGGTTTTGCTGGTTACCCCACACAGATGGTCAAACACAAAAGACAATTTGTCCTGAGGGTCAAAGAAGCAATTTCCCTCTAAGTCGTTGTAGGGGGTCAGGAGTGCCCGTTTATTTGGATGGGGGTGCAGTAGCTCTTGTTGTGACAGGCCCCCAGGCGGGCAGCCTCCTGCCTCACCAGCTTCTCATCTTGGACCAGGGCAGAGAGATCTCAGACAACCTGGCCAGACTCCCCAGGAAGGGCCTGGTGCAGCAGGCTGCAAATAAGAGACACCTTCTCCGGCTTGTGGAGCTCCTTCCTCGATCACATGCTGGGGCGAGGGCTATCCGAAGGGTGGGAGACCACAGGGTGCTGGAGGGAAAAGGCACAAGATGGCGGCGGAGGTGGAGGCGGAGCAGCGGTGGGAAGGGGCCTGCGCTGGGGCCCCACAGTTTGTGACCTCACAGCGGCAGCCGGGGCAGCACTGGTGGGGGGCCGAGGGTAGGGGCTGTGCTGAGAGGGGGCTGAGCATCCCGGCAGGGGTGCAGGGGGTGCGAGGGAAGGGAAAAGGGCCCCACCGGGAACTGGAGCAAGCTGAGGTGATGTCGTGCCAAATGCTTCCAACGCCACCGCAGTGAAGAGACTGGAGCAGGCGATGCAGAGCCACCATGGAGGAGAACAGATATCCTCCTCCCGCTCTACCTCCTCCTCCTCCTCCTCCGCTTCTCTCCGTGCCCTGCAACAACTGCCATTGTGTGACCTCCCCCTGCGTGCCTCTTTCCCCCCAGGCCTGGGCCCAGCCTGTGCATGCGTGGGACCACCCTGCTGGGCGTCAGGGAGAGCCTGAGGCAGCCAGTCCAGTCTGGCCTGGCCCAGTCAAGCTGGGGCTGGTTGAGGCTGGTCGGGCGGGCACAGGGCTGGGCACCCTCACCTTGTTGCTCTTTTTTGTTGGCACCCATCTTACCGACATTCCCCACAGCTGCCGAGTCCTTGCGGTCTCCCCACATTTCCCTTCTCTTCACTGCACCCCGTTCCTGACCCTCACCAACATTTGTTTTCCTCCACACCTTCCCCTTCTTCTCTGGCCCCTTTTGTCAACTCTGCCTCTCAGAGACTCTGGGCGTGGAGCAAAAATGTCTTCCTGCATGCCTCGGAGCTTGCTGCATTATCATAAATCAAAAGACAAGGATGTTCTAGAGTATGAGAAAAGCAAAGTGCAAGCTTTTTAGGTTTAAGAAAATTAAACTTCTCCCTCTCCTCACTTACTGAAAGGGAATGACACGGGCCCCAAGCCTCCTTAACCTGATCTCTCATACGTGGTTTTTGTCCATCATTCAGAATGAGTTCAGGACTGGGAAGATTGATTTAGACAGCACAATGAAGCTGCTTGAAACACTGCAAATAGCTTTTGATTTTGCACATGTAAAACATGTTTTCAAGGTGAGGAATTTGTAGATTAAGCAATTAAATGCATTTAGAAGTCCAGTTACACATGTGCCTTATATTTGCTGACTTTTTTAAATTAATGTTTCAAGAAGTCAATTTCGTGCTAATAGGGTGTCCTAAATTGGTAAATAATTTGCCTGGTTCAGGTCTTTTGTTTCTGTGTAAAATAGATAACTGAGTGACTGCAACCATCGTCTCTTCACCAAACCAGAATAGTGTAGCGTAATGGAAAATACGTAGGTCTTGATTTCCAGCTTTCTTCCAGCAAGGCCTCAGTTGAGAAAAAATAAATATTCTGGTTTCATCCCATCCAGCTGCTTTTGTGATCAACAGAATGAGCCCAGACATGCCTATCTGATGCTGGGTAGAGCCATTAGAGTGACTTCCTAAAAATCCTTTTGCCAGTAGGACAATCTGGATTTGTCAGATCTGCTCAGGCTTCAGGTTAACATAGATCCAGCACAGTTGATCGCTCAATTTTCCACTATACCTCTCCTCCGAAGTATTTAAGAGGTGTGCCTGAATGGATGGGAATTGCACTCTAATCCCTGGGGAAGGATGTGACCTGGAAATAAGGCAACATTTAAGAGATTTCTATGAAGGTTACATGATGCAGCTAGAAATAGGATTTAACTAATAAGTTAATTTAATGTAGGTAAGCAAACTACCATCAAGTGGATGCAGTCCCAGTGAGCAAATACTGCAAAATTGAGTGCCTTTGGACATATTAGGGTTTCATATTCTTCGGGTCCCCTCAAGTAATTACTCAAAAGTTGTATGAATTTTCCTTTTAGCTCTTTTTTTTTTAACCAAAAATAGCTGTTTCGTAAAACTGTCTTCCTAAGGGAATGAAGACAAGCGGCTAGATATATATGTGACTTCTTTGAGAATTTTGTAACCAGCTGGCTGATTCTGTCCAGATTTGACAGAGGAGAAATAACTATGGCAAGTCAGAAACTTTTAGGTCATGTCATGCTGGCAGGAAAGCAGGCAGAGGGGAGGCATTAGGATTTCCTCACTCTATTTTGTTCCTCTCTCTTTGTTCTCTGCCTTGTCGAGCCAAGGTAAAACTGGCAGCATTAACTCAACCCTTGCTAAAGAAGCTGCCTGTGGTTTTTGAACTTGCACTGCATTGAGAGTATTGCCAACCTTGAGAATCTCATGAGAACTTGAAACTATTTCTCATTGTTTCCTGTATTTTCCAGCTACTTTCCTTTCTGACAGAAATTTTAGAGAGATAATGAATTGTGGGTAGAGAGTAATTATTGGAGGAAGTGACCTGCATAGAACAAGTCTGATCGAGTTATATTTAGCAGTATAATATACTCAACAGCCTGATATAGTTATTTGTAGCAGGACCGTCAGGTATTCTTTTGTATTTAAGAGAGATTTGAGTATTTTCAACAGTTTTGGGGCTCAAATTGTTCATCAGTGTAACAGAACATAAAAATGCAAGGCAGTCTCGAAGGAAATCTTACTGGCGTCATTGTAAGTATGCATCAATAGCTGATCGAATGGTTATACATGACAAAATCAATTTTACAGAAAACAAAATTTTTAAAGAATAATCTGCTTTTTTCTTGTCTAATCTCTTTGAATTTATTTTACTATAATGCTCCTTTAAGCAATATCAGCATTATGAACATTAGAATTTTAAGGAATAATACATTTTCATATAATTCGTCTCAAGACTAAGTCTTTGTAAAGATATTTTTTTTTCCAAATAGCAAAGATTTGATGTGCATTAATAAGAACAGGAATAATAATAATCTACCAACAAAAATTTTATAACAATCCTTTTTTTATATCAACATGATTTTCATAACTTTAATTTGAAAAGCTCTCCTGTGTAGTATTATTCCCTGTATTTCATCAAGAGGAGACTGAGAAAGAAAATTTAATTCTTTTGCCAAGCTTCGCTTTGTGCCAATACCTAAGTGAACGTTTCCCAAGTCCTGATAGGCTATTTAATTCCGAAATAAATTGGTATTTTCTTTTTCTATTTAACAGTTATGAGTAATTTTGCAGTTTTCTTAAAGATGTTAAAAATTAGATTGAGGGTATCAACCTTAGATGTGGGATTTTTCAAGCAGTAATGAAATGCATATTATTAACATCTGTATTGAATTATTTTCTTGCTGGTGATTTTTCTTAAAAATGATCATTAAAATTCTCTTTCACAAAATCAAAGAAGATACTTAGGTACTGATTTGTAAAATTTTTGGCTAGAACTCCTCAGGAAATTTAGTTTTGTACTTATTTTGGTTATCTTACGTATTTTTACTTTTATTGTTGTATTTATTCAGACATCTCTTAGTAGAAACCGTACTGCATAGGAAGAAGCTGGTAATGTGTCATTAGCATTAGTTTTTATGGCGTCTCTTCAAAACTAAACTAATTTTGTAATAACCAAAAGTATCAAAGAACAGTCAAAGCTTAAGTAAGCCACTTTATGTTTATGGATAATTTTGGGGAGGCTCTAATAACCATAGTAGGTGCCATGTTATTAGATGATGAACAGCATATTTATATTTAAATTTATATTTAAATATATATATATATATATAAAATAATATATAAAATAAGTTGGTAGTCTCAGTTTAATGAATCAACAATTATGAATTTTGATCAGCTTAAAGTGGTAATAAATGAGGCAATGAATTACCATTTATTTATTATTTTTATGAGTAATTTCGTCAGTAAATTTCTGAAGTTTCTCTTAATTTGGCAACTTTTAAGAATAATGCAAGCTAAACTGTTACAAACATCTATTTTTCATATGCACAATTATGTATTTCATGTAGAAACTTTTAAAGGAGAAATAAAATTGTTAAGCCTGAGATAAAAGTAAATGGCAGAAAGGGTAAAAAAGTATTATTCTACTCAAATTCTTCTGTCCTTTTGATTTTTCTCATGGCTTTTTTATTGAAACACTGAAATTAATTAATGTGTGAAAATTTTGTAAGCTCTATGAAAACAAGTTTACTGAGTTAAACATTCTGGCTTGTTAAGAATAGAACAAGATGTCATAGGTTATTAGAAAGTATCTTGTCTCCAAACTTTAACAGTGTTTCTTATTTGATGTATTGAAAGACTCAGATCTCATGATAATTTGGTCATCCTTATTTAATTTTTTAGATTACTGTTTTCTGTATGTTGTATATAAATTTAACTGACAGCATTTACCAAATGGTTTAAATTGCTGTTGGACAGTTATTAGATTAAATATATTTTCCACTCAATAATTTTTATGCTGCAGATTTATTTTACTGAATAGCATTTTAGAGGTTTTATAAAATGTGTTTTAATATTACATATGCGTTATATAAAAATTTATTGTAATTACTTAAATGCTAATTATGACATATAGTAGATTTTGATTTGTATAAAATATTTTCAACACACAAAGTCAAATCTAAAGGTTGCATATAGAAGTAGATCATTTGATAATGCATTGCAGTCACTGTTGCGTGAGGTTTTCACTATTGTTCTCGCTCTTATGATTAGTTATAACAGAGTGTTCTGTGTGTATTTTTGTATCATTGCATATCTTCGTATTGACTGTTTTGATTATTTTTTTTTCCCAGAAAACAGTTGACAAACGGAAGACAAACACGATTAACATAGAAGACTTCAGGGCAATTTATCGAGCTATTGTACACAGAGTTGAATTTCAGGAACTTTTCCGTGCTTACTCTCCAAACAACAGAATTCTAGCTGACACCGAGCTAGTTGAATTTCTCAGAAAAGAACAATATGAAACTGAAGGCTGTGAAACAATGGCTTTAGAAATTATTTTGAAGCATGAACCAATTGAAGAAGGTATGCATAGTTTAGGCTGCAAAACCTTTGATTCCTTAAGTCATTACTTTCTGAGTTTGCCTTTTAAATTAAAAGGTTCTTTTTACTTTGAGTTATCTATTTTGACGGGAGAGTTAATAGCTATAAAGGGGTAAAACAATGAAGAATCTTTAGTCAGTTAGAAAACATCTGTAAATATCAGCTGAATTTTCTATAGTTTTAATTTAATGTCTGGTTTAACTTTCAGGTGCTGAGCCAAATTCTTTTTTATTTCTTCATCTGTGATAAAATTGTTTGTCTTGTAATTGGAAATGATCTTCCTGAATGAAATAATAGCTGTATTGTTCATGCTCCTTTGAGCGAACTAATACTCCCACTCACACCTATTTATTGGAAAGTTCCAGACATGATTGACTTGATAGTTGATTCATATGGTGTTGTGATAGACCATTTTGTGTAACTGTCACTCCGAATTTGGTACAGAATATTCTTCATCAGGATGATCTGTTGGACTCATCTGCCATCCTTGTCCTGTATATTGCAGAAAGGGAAAAGGGCAGATTTTGACACTTGATTGACCGGTTTGCTAACAGTAACAACCATCATCTGATAAACTTGATGGCATTGGTATGTCAAGATTAAGATGAAAACACTGAATAGATTTTATATACAATATTGATAAGTCCATCTATAACATTTAGTGCATCCCTAACATTTGCATGCAGAGGGAGAATTTTCAGTCCTATTGAGCCAGATAACTCTGAATTAACTCTCAGAAGGTGATGTAGTTTGTTCAGGAACAGTATGGAATACGTTACTCTTCCATTTTTATTGTACAGCTTAAATTTCTAGTGCCAAAATGCTGCATTAACAGATTTTGTGTTTGTCTGTGTGTGCTAAAACTTGTATTTTTGGCTGAAGCAACTATTTTATGGAACTGATCATAAAAGTAATGAATATGTGAATTCACACCTGACAGTTTTGTCTTACTAACATCCAAATGTCAATTTTGTTCTACACAAACATTTGATTAACTCTCCCTTTTATTATTAATTTTGAATAGAAGTCGTGAGTTATTAAATGAGATTAAAGAAAATACTAGGGAAAATGTGGTCACCCTCCAGAAGGAAACGGGAGACCTGGTCACCTGGGACATGGACAAGGCTGAGGTGCTCAATGACTTTTTTGTCTCAGTCTTCACCAGCAAGTGCTCTAGCCACACCACCCAAATCACAGAAGGCAAAGGCAGGAACTGGGAGAATGAGGAACTACCCACTGTAGGAGAAGACGAGGTTCGAGACCAGCTGGGGAACCTGAAGGTGTGCAAGTCTATGGGACCTGATGAGATAAGTCCATGGGACCTGATGAGATTCATCCATGGGTCCTGAGGGAACTGATGGATGAAGTTGCTAAGCAACTTTCCATCATATTTGAGATGTCGTGGCAGTCTGGTGAAGCTCCCGCTGACATGAAAAGGGGAAACATAACCCCCATTTTTAAAAGGGAAAAAAGGAAGACCCGGGGAACTAGAGGCCAGTTAGTCTCACCTCTGTGCCCTGCAAGATCATGAAGCAGATCCTCCTGGAAACTGTGGTAAGGCAGATGGAAAATAAGGAGGGGACTGGTGACAACTAACATGGCTTCACTAAAGGCAAACTGTGCCTGAAATTTGGTGGCCTTCTACAATGGGGTTACAGCATTGGTGGATAAGGGAAGAGTCACTGATGTCATCTTTTCTGGACTTGTGCAAAGCATTTGACACTGTTGCACACGACATCTTTGTCTCTAAATTGGAGAGACATGGATTTGGCGGATGGACCACTCGATGTATAAGGAATTGGCTGGATGGCTGCACTCAAAGACTTTGTCCAACAGCGCCATGTCCAAGTGGAGACCAGTGACAAGTGGTGTTCCTCAGGGGTCGGTATTTGCACTGGTACTGCTTAACATCTTTGTTGGCAAATGGACAATGGGATTGAGTGCACCCTCAGCAAGTTTGCTGAAGACACCAAGCTGCTTGGTGCAGCCTACACACTGGAGGGAAAGGATGCCATCCAGAGGGATACGGACAAGCTTGAAAGACAGGCCCGTGTGAACCTCATGAAGTTCAACCAGGCCAAATGCAAGGTCCTGCACGTGGGTCACGGCAATCCCAAGCACAAATACAGGCTGGGCAGAGAATGGATTGGGAGCAGCCCAGAAGAGAAGGAGTTGGGGGTATTGGTGGATGAGAAGCTCAACGCAAGCCAGCCATGTGTACTCGCAGCCCAGAAAGCCAACTGCATCATGGGCTGCATCAAAAGAAGTATGGCCAGCAGGTTGAGGGAGATGATTCTTCCCCTGTACGCCACTCTGGTGAGACCCCACCTGGAGTACTGCATCCAGCTCTGGAGCCCCCAACATTAGAAGGACATGGACCTGTTGGAATGGGTCCAGCAGAGGGCCACGAAGATGATCAGAGGGCTGGAGCACCTATGCTAGGAAGACAGGCTGAGAGAGTTGGAGTTGTTCAGCCTGGAGAAGGGAAAGCTCCAGGGAGATCTTATAGCAGCCTTCCAGTACCTAAAGGGGTCCTACAGGAAAGCTGGGGAGGGACTTTTTATTAGGGACTGTAGTGATAGGATAAGGTGTAATGGTTTTAAACTGAAAGAGGGTAGATTTAGATTGGATATTAGGAAGAAATTCTTTACTGTGGGGGTGGTGAGACACTGGCCCAGGTTGCCCAGAGAAGCCATGAATGCCCCATTTCTGGAAGGTCAAGGTTGGATGGGGCTTTGAGCAGCCTGGTCTAGTGGGAGGTGCCCCTGACCATGGCAGGGAGGTTGGAACTAGGTGATCTTTAAGGTCCCTTCCAACTCTAACCATTCTATGATTCTATGATTTTGTGCCAACCTAATGCACTTTATTTTTTTAAGCTTGGTATAAATATATATTTTTTTAAAAAATATTGTTAATTTTTCAGTCTCTTCATGGGTAGGATTAGAGGTACAATGAGGATAAGAAGATACCTCCCATTATTATTTACAGTGTAGTGCTGTATACTTGAAGTATTATAGGGAACAAGATTAGAAGTCAAAATGATTTTGGCAAATTGATGATATAGAAAAGAAGGATGGAGTTCAATAAGGAGAAGCCCTGCATTCCATTTAGGGCATCATGCATCAAGAAGGAAGTTCACTAGCTGCAAAGAGTTGTAGAAAACCAATGAAAACTATCAGAAGTCTAAGAAAACCTAACCTAAGCAGAAAGATACAGTGAATTGAACTTGTTTCTTCTGGAAAGCAGTGGAATGAGGGGAAGTGTAATAGCAGTCTTCATATGTGTATGAAACTGTGGAAAAAAGGGAGAGGAATAGTACAAAACAGAACAAATATTTTGAACATTATGGAAAAATTTCTAATGATAAGGTTACTTAGTGCTGAAATGGGATTACTAGGATCTCTATGGATTCTTCATGAATGGAATCTTTAAGAATAGCTTCAGCAAACTTCTGGTAGGAATAATATTTTTATGGTTAAGGACAACAGTGTATGAATGTATGTATGATCTCTGGAGGGCTTTAATCCTTATTTTCTATTTGTGTTTAGCATTTTAAAACATTGCAATGTTTTCTAGTTAAAAAACCTGTACAACTTAGAAATAATTATTTTCTTTGTGTTACCATCGTCAGAATGATTTTAAGAAATCCTCATTTAGAGATAAAAGAGGTAAACATACTGAAGACTGATGATTGCAGCTTTAGCCTGTAAAATCACGATTCTTATAGCTGTATTGAGAATTAACAAGTCAGATAAGTGTTTTGGGGTTTGGGTTTGGTTTGTGTTTTTTTTCCAAAAGTTTGTATACATCAACTTCTTTAAGTTATTCTTAACAGAATGTAATCTTGGATTACTTACGGCTTGATGCCTACTATGATGACAAAGATAAGGTTATTTTGCAGCCAGAACTGGGCAAAATCCCTCACTAACTCAAACTAGGTTATGTTTGAAGCAAAGATGACTTCTGAGATTATATAATTTGCAAAATTACTACATTTGAAGCATGACATTGGAGCAGCAGTTGTCAGTATAATGGATCTGTTTGTCATTAAATCAGTTAAAAACGAAAGAAATGGGATGGCTATTACTGGAATGGAAGCAATCAGCACATTTTGTTACAGATGAAGTAATATCATAAACTTGATTTGAAATTCATCTTTGTGGGCGGACATTTATTTTGCTAAAATTCAATTTTTATTTCAAATACTTCTAATTTAAACATTATTTGTCATCACTATTTATTTGGAATTTTCCACCACTGAGGAAGATATTTAGCTAGGAATTGTAGTTTCTGCAAGATTATTTTTACAGTCTGCAATTGGCATTTTGGAGAACAATTCCTGTTCTTTCTGCAGAGAAAAGAACATTCTCTTTGTGCATTGACTGGCATACTCCTTTCCAAAACTAAACAACAACAAATATTTTCCTTTGTATTTAATTAAGGTTACTGCAAACTCTTCTTACTGGTGTCCAGAGAAGAATAAAAATGTCTCATAATTTTGAACTACAGCAACTCATCTCCAGAAGTGCACACATCTGATGTTTGTGTTTATGTTATTTGTTATGAATTTTAAAATTGCAGGAAAGTGTTATGCTGTATAACCTTTAGCAATGTTCAAAATTGGCTATTAAAAATTATGGAAATACACAGATATAACCATCAATTTAGCTTCACACCAGAAATTTTTTGCTTTCTTTTTTGCTCAGTGAAGAAAAGAAGGCAGATGTCATTTGAAGGATTTATAAGGTACATGAACTCAGAAGACTGTTTGATATTTAAAAGCGATCACAGGACCGTCTACCAAGATATGAACCACCCATTATGTGACTACTTTATTTCATCTTCTCACAACACCTACTTGGTATCTGACCAACTAATAGGGCCCAGCGATTTATGGGGATATACCAGGTATTTAGATACTGGGTTTTAGTATTTCAGACATTCTTCGGCTTTTTTTAAAATTAATACTAAGTCACATATAATCCTGCTTGACAACAAGGAACAAAACCACCACAGATACAAGTAGAAAATGTGAGAGTGGTACTTTATTTTGTGTATACACTTTTCAATACATTTGCCAAACCATCTGTTCATAGTCTGGAAACAATCTATTTTTTCACTTACATCTCAAAAAATCTACCTTGCAGCAAATGAAATCTATAGTGTGCTGCACAATATATGATTAAATCAGTTTTTAATCTCAACATGTCACGCAAAAATAAATAACTCCCTGAAATAAATGTAAAATTCATGGGCAAACTTTAATCTGATCAATATACAGGACATAACGGCACAGTATGGTGGATTATGTCAAGGATATCTGTGATCAGTGTGTGTTGCTGTGTGGTCAATTTAGAAAAAAAAAAACCCCAACAAAAAAAAGTGGTCATTATAGTAGCCAGGAGGGAGAAGAAACTTTGTCTTTGAATGTGCAGCATCTGACTCCAAGAGAAGGAAACCAGGATGCCTTATGGCCAAGATGCATTTAGGAGAAAGGATCAGGGAGGGAGAAAATGGGATATGTAATAAGGTATTACAGAGGGGGACAGAAAATATGAAGAGTTTGGAAGACTGGTGTCCAGCATTCCTATTACTTTGTACTAATTTAGTGAAGTGAAAGCAGTTGGAACCAATCATCTCTCTGAACTTTTTTTGGTTTGGTTGTTCTCTGGATATTCTATAATAGCTTGCAGTCATCAGAAACACTAGTGAATTTATTTCTAACAGTATTTAAAATGATATGACATTAATACTGCACTGCTTAAAATAATTGCAATCTCTCTGCTATTTGTGTAAGGAAAGTATAAAAGCTAAAATAAGATAGAAGCATCTTTGAGATATCGTTAGCATGTAAAGGGCAGCATGTAAAAGACAGATTGGTAATTAGGTAAAACAGTCTACAAGAAATGTTTAAATTAGTAACAAGCCAAATATTAGAAACCTAAGACCTTTAAGGGGTGCCATTAACATATTAAAAATTAAAACAGTAAATTTAAGGCATATGAGAAATTTTAGCATTCCCTCTTAGAAATAAGGTGGGAGGAGAACAACTGAATTATGTAAAGACTAAGCACAACCTGATTCTGTAAGTGCAATGCTGTTATTTTTAAGTATAATGATTCCCAAAGTTGCAGACAAATCCTGGAATAGTAATAAAAAAGGCCCTTTCAAACTTTTATTCTTCTATGTTAAGCAACAATTTCCAGCATTCCAAAATTCTTTTATTTAAATCTTTGACTCTCATTTTTAGTCTGTTAATGAAGGTTATTCAGATAATCCATGTTACGCCTTAATGCTCTAATAAAGTTTATTACCTTACATGCCTAAGATAAACAACAGAAAACATAGCTCTGTCTCATATCTGTATAATTCTGTAGGATTTCTTTACTTTTGTGATGAAAAACTAGGGTTTTTTTTTGTAATTATTCAATGTGCTTGTAATCAGAAATACAGCAACTTGTATAAGAAAGTATGGTATCTTTCTTTTGACTGTAAAATTGTTTCTCTTGTTCTTTCGAAGTGCTCTCTTAAAAGGATGTCGCTGCCTGGAAATTGACTGCTGGGATGGCTCAAACAATGAACCTGTTGTGTATCATGGTCACACTTTAACTAGCAAAATTCTTTTTCATTCTGTAATTCAAGTGATAGACAAGTATGCATTTGTGGTATGTATATATATCTATCTATGTATATGGTAGTTAAAATGTGATGGTGGTAAATCATAATATTTAATTTATATAATCTGATAAATTATCTTCTATGGATTATTGGACAAATACACTTCAATATGCACTTTTCAAAGATCAGCGTAAGTACTACCTGGTTTCTCCAGTGAAGTATTGTGTCCTTAACTGATCTTCATTTGATTTCCCTAGTTGTTTGTTTTGGGTGGGTTTTGTTTGTTTTTGCTTGTTTTGTTTTTTTTAATCTCTGTGTATGTCTAGCCCTGTTTTAACCCCCCCTTAACTTCCAGAGGATGCATTTTTTTCTATTTTTCAGTTATACTTTCTCTTTTCCATAAATATTGTGAGCTTTTTTACTGTGTTATTAACCTGAAACAACTGACCTATATTCTGAAAGTTTTGAAAATAAAGCAAAATACAGATTACCAAGGGGACTTTTGTAAGATATTTTGGGAAATCAAGTAATCCTTTTTTTATTTATTAGTAATTAAAACCGTTAAAATATATTTCCAGGCATCTGACTATCCAGTTGTACTGTCTTTGGAGAACCACTGCAGCCCTAAGCAACAGGAAGTAATGGCAGAATATTTAGAAAGTATTCTAGGTGACAAACTTCTTACTTCAACAATTGGTGATACAGATGTGACTCAGCTGCCTTCTCCTGAGGTAGTAACATTACATTTTTCTCTGTGAAAGATAGGTGGGAAAAAATGGTTGGTAGTTGTTTTTTTTTTTTACTCTTCTGAAATGAAATTTATGAAACTGCTCATTGGGTGTCTGAAATAGACTTCAGGTGGTAACAAAAAATAATTAACCAACACAATAAAAACGACATGAAAAGATAAAGAAATCAGAAAAAACAAAAATTAATCATGTGGATTGATACAGAAAAATTTTATTTAAAGGAAAACTTTTTAGCACAATGCTGAAGCATGTATTTGTTAAAAGTTAACATACTAACATTTTTGCAAAGCTTTACATCTTGCAGTTCACATCAATCCAATCTCTGAAATAAGGCTTCCAGTGTTTTAGTTTTAAAAGAGGAAATGAAGTATAATTTTTTAAACAAGATTATGCTTTGAACCAAAATTTAAAAATCTTCACTTTAAACATGTTAGTATATCTGTTTTCTGCTAATTTATTTACTGTTCCTTAGATTGAATTAATTTCCTGCAATTTAAACATGTTATTGAAATGGAAAGCTGAATCTACATTTTTTGTCAGTAACAATGTTGATGGAACTATTTCATCAAGTCCTGTTACTGCAAAAACATTCTCTCTTTCTCAGTGTTTTTTTCCCTAAGGCAGTGTTTCTCAGCTGGTGGCTTGAGACCCCTGGGATATGAAGTCAGAAAAGGCAATTAGATGGGTGTTGAAAATTTTATTGCAAACTAAAACAAATAAATTCCCATTGTTCCAGTCTTTGCACATAATTTTCTTTCAAGGACAAAAGACTTTTTTTCATCTCTTGTAACACAAATACACGCATGCATACAAAATAGTTATTTAGCCTTGTCACTGTTATCAGTGATATCTAAGATATATTTTATACCTTTTTTTTTACAATAACTGAAAAAGTACCAATGCATATGAAAATGTGGGGAGGAAACACTGTAATAGGGAAAGACAACACACAGAGAGATGTAATTTTGTAAAAGACTTGTCATGGAAAGAAAAGGTTTTGAAATGGTGTGTCCAAAAGACTTGCTAAAGTATTACTATACTGTTATATTTTCATAGCAATGTTACCATAAATATATTTAATATATCTTCATAAATTTATCAGTAAGGCAACATATTTTTTTAGATTGTAGCATTATATTTTTATATTGCACTGTCCAATATCACTTTGCAACCTTGAAAACTGTTCTGTAAATTAAAAAAATGAAACCGTATTAAACATGAGGGTTTGTTTTAAAGCTTTTCAAAGTATAGCTGCATTCAGTCTAAAAGATGTCCAAGGATCATATGTCCTCTATAGCAAACACAAAATCAATGTACTGCGTCTGAATCATGGAGTCACTGAATCACATACTTTAAAATATTACTTTCTATAAAATGTGTCACTTACCATATGTTTACTGTGATATAGGGAATTCATACTCCATATTTCCATAGCTTAGACTTTTCATAAGTCAGCTCTGCAGAATTTTTGCCTGAAAATGCATTGCTGGGTTCTTATTCCTCACTTAAACGCAGGCTTTCATAAAAACGTTTCATTCTTTCACACGCCCCTTATCCACTGAGATAAACTGAGGCCAGTCTTGAGCTTCACCAGTGTCTTCCACAGTATCTCCTTCCCATGCAGATATTTTGCCACCCAAAGCAGTAGATCCACCACAATCCTCTCCTTGTGGTCTTGGCCACTATGGTGCTTCAAAAGAGACTTCATGGACTTCATTTAATATTCACTGGAATATCAGGTCCTGTGTGTCAGTTCCCACATCAAATTATATTTGTCATCACTGGCTGGTGCCAGAGACCTCTGACGATTGCACCAGCATAAGCACCAGCAATCCTGGATTATGCTGGTATAGTGACAAAATGTGGTGTTTTGTGTGGCAATTTGTAGATGAACTTAGAAGATATTAGAAACCTAGAAGTGAGATCAATTTTTTCTTACCCTGCTGAATCTTTCCTCTTTAATGGGTTTGACAGCTACTGAAAGGAACAAGTAAGCCTCAAAGGTAACACACAAAAAAGAATGTAAATGCATTGATGCTTTTGATGAAGGTTTGTTCCTCAATTATTTTGCATTGTAGTACATCAAATTACCTTACAGTGCTGGCATAATATATACATGAACTTTTTAGGAATTTCTCATTATTTGCAGGTTTCTTAACACAAAATTGGAAAGAGATATTGACGCACTGTTAACTGAAACTGAAGTGGCAACTATTGCTATTTTACAAGTCATCTCCAATGTTTACCACACAGGTGCAAGATCAATTACTATGATGTGGTGGTTCAGAAGCATTTCTGGCCACAATCTGCAAGGTTTCCACATAGTTAATAAAGCCATGCTATCTAAATAAAAAGACCTATTTAATAACCTCCTTGAGAAAGATTCATAGAAGGTCTCCAGTACAACGTCATGCTCTCTGGGCATTTTAAATCCTACTATTAGGGGGAAAACCAACTAACCCCATAGCCAGGACTACTTGTTCACCTTTTTCTTCACCCATATCTACTCAATATACAAAGGAGCTTCCCATACGCAGTCACTGTTTTCCCAGAATAGTTACTGTTTTCACAGATTGACCAGTCTGGGTGAACCAAGTACCACATCTAGATATAACATTTAAGTGTATGTCTAAGAGATTCATATTGCTACTGTACTTTCTTCCTTTCTCTGTAAAGACCAGTCTCACTGAAAAACTAAAAACTTGGTTATACCTGTCTGTCTATAATCTCTGACAAATAGCTTCTTACTGACTGTAACATCTGACAAAAGGTCAGCAGTCTGATTAACCTGTGGCTATATGATTCAATTTTCAGTCTAACCATCTCCAAATTTTCCTCTCTCATATCTCTATAGGGTTATAGTCTTATTTTCTTGTTATAGAAAAAGTAGGACATGAAGATTTTCACTCAGAAATTCAAGATCAGGACTGCTTTAGCATATCTAATTCTGTTGCTTCAGTGATGAGATTCACTCCTATTTTTTTCACCTACAAGTCACATATGCAAATGTCTTGACCAAGTCTTTGCATCAGAAATACCTTTGCTTCTTAGCAAGTCAAAAACATTTCCAGTCCACTGTTTTGCCTTTCAATCTGTCTATAGCACCTATTCTTTACAAAAATTAGAAAGATGTTGAAAATGTAGCATGCCTTGGGGATGACTTCAAAAATAAGAAAATCAGTATTGTTTGTCATAAAATGTCTGTATTCTTTAGGTTGGTCTCAGACTTTTCTCAGTGGTGCACAGTGAAATGGCTATAGGCAGAGGGAAGAAAGTGAAATACAAGAAATTCCATTTAAACATGAGAAAAAGAATTTTTTACTTTGAAGGTAGTCAGGCACTGGAGCAGGTTGCCCAGAGAGATTATGGAGTCTCCATCTTGGAGATACTCAAAACTTGACTGGACACAGCCCTAACTCTTATTGACCCGGCTTTGAACAAGGGGATTGGACTAGATAGTGTCCAGGGGTCCCTTCCAAACTCAGCCATCCTGTATGCATATGATATGGCTTCCTGGTTTGACTTTGGACCTGCCTCGTGACTTGTCTGGCAGTCACTGGACTGCTTCCTGAACTTGCCTACCACTGTCAGACCTGCTCTACTTGTCTTACTGTTGCCCTAGTTGGTGCGATCGTTGCTCCATGGCTGCCCTGCTGTCATCCTCAGCTCCTCCATCACCTTGTTCAACTGCTGGCCCTTGCTACTCTGGGGCTCTGAGTTGCTACATTCTTGAACCATGAGCAGCAGGTTGGTTAAGTTATTTGCAACATATTTGCAGATTAGTTGCAGCCCATTTTTTAGCCTTAAAAGTCTCTAAGAAATGCAAAATGACCAGCACAAGAACTTTTCTCCAAGACTACTGTCAGATGTCTTTTTGATTGCATGGTTGGGAAAGTCTATGTGTGTTCTTATATCTCTCTTACATCCGACGGAGTCCTCAGGTAAAACAGGACGAGGCATTGCAAGCTAAGGGTCCTGTTTTCAATGGGATCTAACCTTACTGCCAACAGTTATAGTAAATCAAGCCTCTGAGCCATTAGCAAATTGATCCTGTCTTTATCTTTAAAGTTTAGTTCCTGAGTGGGACTCTTTCTGGTAGATGAGTGAGAAATAATAACCTTGCAAAATTGTTTTTAAGGAGTGTTTCTTAGAACACATAGGTTTCACCCAGGATTGTGTCAGGTTTTCACTTCATCCAGAAAATTAGTCTGCCAGTGCCATCCCTCCCAGTTTCCTTCTTTAGGCGTGTTTTGCTTTTTTGTATTTTTAATAAAAGGGCATTTAGACAGATTCTGTCATGTATTTTGTGTCTACTACAGAGCACAACCCACAACTGGAATTTTCAATGTAGGGGACTTCTCACTAGATAACTGTATCATATGAAAGCTTGTTACGCGATAGCTAAAAAGGTGCTCCTGATACAATTAATATCTGTTTAGCTAGAGCTCAGACATTACCGGTAGCATTGATTTGAAGTATCTCAATAGCTCTGGTTTATAAGGCTGCCACAGAGACATCCATTCACACTTTCACTAAGCGTGTTTCTCTTGAATCATTGAAGAATGCTGGTGGTGGGTTTTTTTTTTTTACCAGTTGTACTTAACAATAGTGCCCTGTTATTGTCATTCAAGATAAATTTTGTCAATGCCTCAAAAGCTTCCCCTATGTTAGATTTCATTGAAGGTGTCACATCTTTACTCTATATCAGTATTTAAGACGGTAATATAATTCTTGAAATAGAAAATGATGTAAAACTTTAAACTGATTTTAATCTTATTCCTTAGCGATGTTTTCAGGATTTGATATTCCTCTTACTAAGCACCTACAGTTGGTCAGGAGAGAAGCAGAGAGAAGAACATGCTCAATTTAAACAGGCAAAGCTATTCTTCTCTTTTTAATACTCATGACCCAAATCCAGGGTTTGTTCCCTACATTTCTGAGGACTGAATTTTGTCCATTTTTGCTTTAATTGGTCAGTAAGTGGGCTTGCCTGATCCATTCCAAAGTGCTTGTGATTTTGTCTTGGAGTCTTGTATTATTTCAGCTGTTCTGATTTGTGCCGTACGTCACATTAACCAGAATGCCTATTTAGTACAATAATTAAATTTTGTTCATTTAATTATTTGAATATTTGTTCCAAGTGATTGTACTTGGAGGCTTTTGCTTGTGCCAGCCTTGAAGTCCCACTATGCTCTAGGGAAGATCTACTGTGTTTTACATATTTAAATTTTTTAGTATGCTTACAGTTTATGTATAAATACATAGCAATCATTTATTTTTAAAAATATTTTGTATTTTAGATTTAAACTAGAAAAGAGAAGTTACAGTGAATTTTCAGACTTCCAGCTCATTATCTTCTTAAAAGAATCAGGCATTTGTACCAAAATATGCCTCGTGTTTAGTGCTGCTGATTATCAATTAAAGAACTCAAATTTCACATAGTCAGTGATTGTGTAACAATACCTTTGTCATACTTTTTTTTGAAGATCTGTTTGAAGCACAGACTTAATATCTGTAGTACGTCTTTTTCAGTTCATGGTTATCTCAGTGATTTGGGTGAACTATTATTGTAATCTGCTTCTGGCCAAAAAACAGCAAAATTTCTTCTTGCTAGAGTATTTTCTGTAATTGTTTTTGAAAAGACAGCTGTGATTTTAGAATGTTATCTTTATGGAAAAAAAAAAAGAAAAAAGAAATGTTTGAAATGTTTGTCCTACCTCAGGGTATTTACATCTTGCCAACCGTTCATAAACAGAAATTTAGAAACCATCTGACTTAAAACTTCATGGCCCATTTTTATGTTATGCCATAGACTATAGTCTTTTTTTACTTAAAGGAAGTTTACATGTAGGAGGCAGTAATATATCCATAGAAAGGTTTTCCTTCCCTTGTAGGTCTTTTTTTTTTTTAGANTTTTTTTTAGATTTGTAGAATTAAATCTTACCTACAAATAGCAAAATACAAGACCAAAAGCAGATATAATTGCTTTTAAATATTGGGAAATATGAATAGGCAAAGGAAAATTCAGAACTCTTTAAAATATGAGTAGCATTACTCATATTAAAACTCTTCTAAAAATATCACAGAAAAAAAAATTTAGTGCATCAATAAGAAATGAAGGAAATGTTAAAAGGCTTCCTTATTCTGAATCACCAGTGCAGAGAGACTAATCAAATCTTACAGTAGCATGGCATTGATAGATATTAAGCACAGGATATCTCATTCTACTGGCACACTGACAAACTACTAATACAAGATCTGAAATGATAAAAGGGACTATCAGCAATGGAAGCTACAATGTAAATAAATGGAATGTCTATTTCTTTGTCCACAGCTCTAGTTTCTATTATAAAGCTTTGGTTTTATATATATGGTTCTCTTATCCATGCTTTTCATATTTACATAATTACTTCATATTTAAAGTAATGGATACTTTAAAATACAATATTTCAGTTATCATTTCTTTAATGTGCAAGTATTTGTTCCTTGTTTCTGTAACCTTCCCAGTAGTATAGTCTTCCTTTTCACTAATGCATATGAAACTTAAGGACTATTTTTATGGATTACTTTATCCAAGAACCTAAGTAAGTCCTATTACTCACTGGAAGTTCCTGTGTACAGAGGTCGAGATGAATGTCTGCTATGTAATGGCTGTTATACTCTGAATATTATTTCATAAATCTAAGGGAAATGTATACTCATAGGATTCAGGTGCATAGATGAAAGCCATCTTACTAGAAGTTATAAACTTTAATGAATTTCTTTCCTACATTTTTTATTATGGAAGTTGAAACATACCCATTTAAAAATAGAGAAACTGCTTAGGCAACAGATTACCAAACTGTTAATTTCTTTGACCAGGTAAAATCAGTAGGATCCACTGTATAATGACATAACAAAACTTTTAACTTGGTACATACCCTAGACAGTTGTGCACAAATGCACTAATCAAATAGGGCAACAAATTTCTAGGAGCTGCAGTGATAGCTAAAGAAAATTTCAAATTAGTATCAGATACATGTCTGTAAGTCTATATATAAAAATGAATTCATGAAGAGTAAAAAAAAAAATATACCTCCTATGATTTACCTGGCCATCACCTCTGACACTTACTTAGTTTCCTATCTTAATCTCGCTCACAGTTTCAGCATCTGTGTATCTGTGTGGTGGAGAGCCTTTTTTCTTGTCATGGGGTTAGATATTCACATTCTATATTGTGCTTTGATCCTTAGATTCTGTTTCTTTTTCTTGCTTTTGACTTCTGTCTCACCAATATCTGTCTTCACTTCATTGTGTTACCTTACTTCATTATACTTAATAAACAGCTTTGAATGTGGGTTAAACAATGTCTAGATATGAAAACCTACAATTACACCATAAATAATTCTAGTTACTACTGTTTAACTTCTTTTTTACAGGCACTAAAATTCAAAATTCTTGTAAAAAATAAAAAAGTTGGAACAATTGAGGAAGGTATGCTCAGGAGAAATCTTGACAGTCATGGTGAGACAGGGGAAATTTCTGACCTTGAAAATATGTCAGATGAAGATGAGAGCGATGAAAGAGCCCCTCTTTTCCCAAGAAATGATTCCTCAAAAAGAAAAAGTGAACAAAAACCTTCAGCCCCACCTCGAAAAAAGGCAAAGGTAACTTTTGTCTCAATTGAATTTAAAAAACACATAGATGTATGCCAGCTTTTTTTTTTTAAAAAAAAGAAGGAATATGTTATCTTAAAATAGAGACTAAATTTAAAAGGTAGGCTTTAAAATTACTTTGAGCAATATATTTTGAAATAATATTTTTTAGTTCAAGGTTTCGGAGTTTTCCTGATTCTTACAAGACACTCCAGTCCGGAGCATATTTTAGTATCCAACTGAAATCAACCCTTCCCTATGCTCTCATCCTAAACTCCACCTGCATTTTTCACATTTAATTCTTGTGCTCAGTGTCACAATAGATCTAAGATACACTTGCACAACTGCTTTGTTGGTCTCAAGGTGGTCCTGGAGATATGCAAGGAGATCACTGACAGCAGTTATGGATGATGAAGGACAGTTAGATATTTCTTTCCACAGTCCACCAGTCTATCATGGAAATTTTGAAGAGTTGCCATTCCCCTATTTTCTTTTCTTCTGGATTTATGCATGAAATTAGGGGTAAAGTTCTGTCCACACTAAAACATTTTTAAGCACTTATAATAGAAAATGTATTTTTACATTTATCATGTAGGGACTTAAAATTAAATACTATTTCTGAAAGAGAGTGTAAAAATTGGATGTGTTTTTCTTATTAATAGTCAAATTAAACTTACCTTTTTTTTTTAACTGATTAGTGATTATCTGCCATGGAAATCTGTTTTTCCATCAGGGTTCAAACTGCTTTGTTCAAAATTTTTCAGCAGGCAGGAAGAACCCAGTATCCAGTCACATTTGCACACCATGCCCTGACTATCTGAATGCAGATAGACTGGCAATGCTCCTCAGGACTCAGTGTTTTTCCTGATGGGCACTGTCTCTTCCTCTGTGTTTCTTTTCTTTAAGTGATTTGAAGGCCAAGATCTTTGCTTCTTTTTCTTGCCATCTGATATGGAGAGATAATAAGAAAGAATTCTGGGAAAGAATGGAGTCCTCTTTGAACAGGGAAGGACAAATTTCCAGATAATAGAGTCACATATGTTCGTAACATCATGTTACAGACCAGAACATATATGACATACATCTTGATCAACAGCAGCAACAACAGATATCTGGTCACATTTCACAGGCATGGTTTCTGTGGTCCCACTCTATTGAAGTGGAAGTATTTATTCTGAGGTCCCGCTCTGTTGCTCTATTGGAGGGTGGGAGAGCATTTGAATCCATACCCAAGATACCTAATGGTGCTATTGGCTTTGGCTGTGTTACTGCCTTTCACATCCAGAGAGCTGTATTATTCAGGAGTTCTGTGCCAGTAGACTCCTATTGCTCCTCATGGGACATAGCTCCAGAACAATTAACGCACTTGAACTTTGCATAGTTTAAGAGCCACAAGCAGGCAATCCCTGTTATTTTTTCAGATGAGAATTTGCCTTCAAAAGCTTTAATAGAATGTAAACATTATTAATACCATCAAACCTTGGTGGCTAATACCACTGATTAGCTCACAAGTCACATAGTACCTCAGTTTAAGAAATAAGACCCTGGTAAAATTTCAGTTGCTTCAATGTACAGCAGCCTTTGCTTTGCTTGCTTTGATAATGGAGCAAGACTAAACAAAGACTTTGGCCAATGACTTTTCATCTTAATTAAGAGGAACAGAGTTTTCCTAACTTCAGAGCAATGCTTGGAGGGATATAACTATGATTGATTTTCTTGGCAGGGTAAAATGTTGTGTTATTCTGTATTTTGTAGTTGAGTTTGTGCTATTGATGTACAGATTCTCCCGTTCTTTTCTTTTTTCCTCCAAGTACTTCTTACCAGTATGCCTTTTCTAGTAATTTATCTATTTGGGAATATAAAGTTGGACATATATTTTAAGTGGGTAATGTTAAGAGCCATGAAAAATTATATTAATTTACATACTGGTCTCAGAAGCAGGGAAATGATAAAGCTGTCCAACAGAACACTGTGCTAGGAAGCATTGGAAGCATCTGTCCATTTACCCTACAATTGCTATGATGAACATAGAGACAATAACCTTAGTTGTCTCTGACAGGATCAACTCTCACTATCAAAATTCATATCTTAGCTAAAATATTAACTAATTGTGACACCTTTTCCCATGATTTATGAATCCAAAATGATAGTTTCTTTTGAATTGTTAATAATAATAATGAAATATGTGTTATTGTGATTTTTTATTCTTCCATTATTCTATATTATGATTATTAGATGAAGAAGACAAAAATTGCCCTTGCATTGTCAGACCTCGTGATTTATACCAAATCTGAGAAGTTTGTGAGCTTTGAGCATTCCCTAGCTAATCAAAAGTGCTATGAAAATAATTCAATCGGAGAGACTCAAGCACGAAAATTTGTAAAACATTCAGGTATTTTTTTTTTATTTAATCAGATAAAAGTTACAATGTTGCTATGGTTCACTGTTTATGCATTGGAAGGATTAAAATTTTAAGAAACGCATGCTGTCCAATTTTATTTTGTTGTATTCATGAAATTGTTTTAGAACTATCTTGTCATTTGCACTGCATTTTTGTATTTCAGTTAGTTTTGTGAGGAAAATTGAAACCCAGCTTTGCTTTCATTACATGTATTTTTATAAGAACAATTATTAACATAGTACACAAAATGTACGAATAGCTTTTGATTCATTCTTTCCGGCATCAAATAATTTAGAAGTTACAGTCAATACTTGACAATGTGTGAAATAGATTTCACCTCTCTATGTATGGTCTGTAGTACTCACTGGAGTTGGTCATGTAGTATCCCTGGCTTTGGTGACAACTGCAGATAAGAGAATGTGCATTGATGAAATGAATATACCCCATAGCAGGCAGTTTGCTCCATTGGACCAAATCTTTCATACCAGAAAAGTTGGATTATTTAAAACTCATTCTGTGTTGGAGCGTTTCCATTTGGTGCAGCCAATAGAGTGCAGCCTCTGATGTTTTAACTCCAGCTGTCTGCCAGCAGCTGTAAGGGAGTGTTAAGAACAGAGATAACTGACCATGAGAATGATGCCACAGGACCATTCATTCAGGGCCAACCCAGCTGCCATCCACCACATTGTGGAGAGGATTCAATGATTGGTTAAGTGAATGGTGCTGAACGGCATCAAAACAAGTAGGCTTTTGCCAGTTGTCTGTAGTCAGAGTCCTCTCTGGTCATCTATTGAACTACATGTTCTATCTAGTGAGTATAAAAGAAGTTCTATTTTAAAAAAAGGGGGCGGGGGGAAGATGGAAAGGATCAGAGTGATGGTCCCGGAAATGTAAAGCTTTACATTTAGTTACTAAACAGGAATAGTGTAGATAGAAGTTATTTGAAGTTTTCCACATCTGCTTAGTACAAGGGAACACTGCTAGAAGGAAGAAAATCAACTCACACGAATAGTTAACATCTTCTGAAGATCATAAAGGAACCAATTAAGTGTCTTTTAGAAATGTGCTGTTCACTTGTCTTGAGATTCTTCAGTCATTTTATTTAAACTTCAAAACAGCAATCAAGCTAAGATCATCTTGGGATGATTTTTTTCCTATTGAACTATAAAAGAATGAGTGGGTGTTTTGATCAATTTCTTGTTTTGTGTCTTTCCAATTTTCCATGAGAACACAGTGGGCTTTAGTATAAAAATCATATAGTTACCTAACAAAGAGGTGATGAAACAGAGTATTTCCGTGAAGGAATGATTCTTGGTTATTGAACCTTTAACAAAAGTCTGCACTATAGACAGAAATAATGTTTAAGGTTCTAGAAATACTACTTCAAGGTTTTAAAATAGGATTTCAGCCATATCTCAGAGTAGCCCATATACTAATGTCAACATGCATAGAAATGTCCTAAGTATAAATACATTGATATGATATACTGATAGTGTAAAAAAAAAACTATTAAAATTGCTGGATTGGATTACTATATTTTTATTAATATGTATTCAAATACGATCTCTTTATTAATATTTTTTCTTACCAAGGTTTTATCATTCTGTTTTTCAGCTAACGAGTTTGTTTCACACACTTCAAGATTCATTACAAGAATCTACCCCAAAGGAACAAGAGCAACCTCTTCAAATTATAATCCTCAAGAGTTCTGGAATGTGGGATGTCAAATGGGTATGTACGTTTGCAAAGACTGTTGCACTCCAGGCTTTGCAGAGAGTATACAGATGCAGATAGACTGTACAGATATTCCTTCCTATAGTATTTTTTTGTGTTCTGTAAGTCACATATCTTCTCTCAGTGGCATCACTTTCATTTTGTGTTATCTAACCTTCTCCTTCAGTCTACATATCCTAGTAATTTTACACCCTGGAATCCAGGAATTCGGATATAGAATAACTAAGGGAAATATTATTTTCATCTATTCACTTACTTTTGTAATTAGCTACAACTAGGCCTTAATTAAATACAAATATTGCTTTCTGTTAAATAGCTATATGTTATCCCAAATATCCCAATTTATTAAAACTCATGAATCTCTTCAAATGACCTTTTTTTTTCCTGATTGATAATAAGAAAAATACTAGTAAGAACAATAAAAAACATTTAAGTTTTGAACCTTATTTTGTATTACCGTAAGCCTTGTATTTAGCCCTAAGACTAAACAAAGCATGATTTTATCCTAGGAAACAGTTTAGCAAAAGCAAGTATATAAACATCTTTCAACATCTAAACCAGAAATTTCTTTTCCATATATTATCGCTTTTTTTATTAATAATTCTATGATATTTATCTGTGGGTCTCTGTAAGGAGAGTTTAAATGGTAATTCATATTTTACTGCCTTTCTGTTTAGGCTGAAATTATTATGTTGACTATGTTACCTTAGGTTTTGAGGTAAAAGTGAGCATACTATGCATTAAGCATTGTACAGCCAAAAAAAAATTTGCAATACACCTTTCAAGAAAACGAAAATAGATTACTTTCTTTTGCATGCTGTATTAATCAAATTCCATAACCTCCATGTTTATTTGTCAGCTGTAGCTAAGGGGTAAATAGAGCATATTTGTAAGAGAAAATGGGAATGGTAGCTTCTTCTTATTCTTTTTTTTTTGTGTCCTTTTTTTTTCCTTTTTTCCCTTTTTAAATAATTTCTCTGTTTTTACAAAAAACTTATTTTTCAGCTAAGGTCTAACAGTCTTTATAGGTACTTCGTAGTTAGCACAGGAATAGAAGCAGCTGCCTGTTTAGCTAAAGGTGGGAATTGTTGGAATGCAATTGCATTTGCTTTTTCCTAAGTTTGCCCTATAGCATTGAGTTAGAAAAGCTAATGGAAAGATGTATATGTGTGATTTAGGAATGTTTACCCAGTAATGGAAGCCTCATCTGAAGGATCTGTGGGTTTTCAATGGTTTTGTGTGACTGGAGTGGTACAGATGCAGGAGATGTGGGCACAACAATTAATATTGGTGCCAAGAGTTCACAGATTATGGTATGCTACTGCAAAGAAGCACTCAAATGCTCCTGGTCAGCAGTGACTGTATAGACGCAAAGTAAATTTAGCATCTTAATTTCCAGTACAAAGAATATTTGTTCCTGAGCAATGAAATAACAATAACTTCCATTTCTCTTAATTTCAAGTTATTTTTTGATTTGCAATTATTAAAAATAAGCATGACTTTTCTACTGAGCAGGCTTTGAAAAACCCCTCACCTGTAAGCACTTTCCTCTTTTTAATGGCTTTAGATGCAATCTAGCCTCCCCTTTTTTTGTTCTTCTGTTTAAAAGATTCTCAGTTGTGGTATATTTTTCATCGTCAGTCTGCTATATCTTCTTCAGCCTTAGGTAAAGTAGAGAACAATATTTTTTGCATCCACATATATATTCTGTCTTTCATTCTGATTCTATACCAAGGCCACCTAAGGGAGACTGTGGGGTGAGCAGGGCAGTTTGCCATAGGCAAATGTATGGTAAGTGAAGTGTATGATCTCACCTTGTTAGATTACAATACACGCTTCTACAGAGACGGGCACAGATTTCACTTTGCTGTAGGGCCCTGGAGCTTATGTGCATCCCTGCTCCAGGCTTCCTTTTCACTTGTTTCCTTTCTCAGCTCCCAAAATATCTTCTGTTTCAAATTACCTTCTCAGAACTGCTGTTAACAGTGTGCTATTTCCAATCAATCATTCACATGAATATTATTTATTGTTTAACCCCCTAGTGCATCCCCAGATACTCTCCTACAGTTATAGAACTTAATGAAAACTGAGGCATGATGCTCCTTCTGAGAGACTGCTGTTCCCACCTTTGTGTCCCTGACCACAAGCGGTGGAGGACATCCCCAAGCCAAAATTTCTTAACATTTGCTGTCCCCACCCTGACCTACACCATGCTGTCAGTGCGACACTGTTTCCCATGAACCAATGACTAGGGAGATTGTGTGAATTTGGCCACTCAGTGCTGGCTGTTGAGTGAAAGAATTGAAATGTACTCAGATCCCCCCATAATTCTCTCATTGTTACAAATTCTGCTTCTCATCCTGAGTGTTGTATTGAGGTATAGTTTTACAACTACAATAGGAGTAAAAAGAATTACTAGTTAGTATAAATTCTGTTTGTGTCTGTGTCATTATGAATGTTTATTTATAGTACAGATTTGGACTTGGGCTAGGCTATTGCTGGAAGTATCTCGCCATTACCATACCATTTGAAGTAGGTTTGATTATATTCTATCCTTGGAGTTGATCCTCACTTAGCTTGGTGTTATTGCTCGGTTATTTACCTGGGGTGGTGCACTGTCTGTATGCTGTCCGCATTGCTATTAAAAACTAGTAAGTTTGTTTCATGCTTAGAGGAAGTGCCGGCCAGATGGCCTAAATTTAAAATTGAATTCATCTCAGGCTTACCATACTGCAGTTTACTACTTTTCGTTCTAGCCTGTAAATCTCCACACTGATCTCTGCAAAGAATACCCATTTGTTAGATCTCAAACAGGACTGAAGTCTTTCAAAATGACTACATTGATTGTTGACTCAGAGTATACTTTAATGAAAAGTCATTCTAAACATTAGTATACAAAACATATGATTTTTGCTGTATAGAAGCTTTGGGCCCCTTCCTGGAGGAATTAAAAATATGCAGGAAGTGGTTTATCTACCCTCTTGGTCACAACATTTGCATTTTCATTTGAAGAAACATTTTTCTCATGGGAATAGGCTGATTATAAGCAATTCTCTGCATGTATTATTTCCAAGCCATGTCAGATCTATTCTTGATTCCCTAAGCTGTTTTAGATAACTGTTTGGCAGAAATATGACTGTGCTTCACAATGCAATTCCCAAAGCTCCACCCGCTGAATCTTCTGCTGATGTCCTTCCACTGGTTTAACATAGATTTCTTAATTTTTGTGTCTGTCCTGTGTCCATATAGCCCCACACTGGGCACCAATAAATCTGTCGTGGTTTAGGCCAGATTGGCCAGTGATGGATGACAGATGCTCTTCCCCACCTCTCGCTCCAAGGAGAGGAGGAGAAGAGATAAAGAGATTTACAAGTTTAGAAGGAACTAAACTACTTCAATGAAACATCAATAACAAAATAAACTGGAAATAATGAAATAGATATAATATATAAAAAACCTTATCAAGCTCCCAGGATGATGTCACCGGCAGGCAACAGGAAAGTCCCAGACTGGACTCAGCGAAGGACGGGAACTGGATTACGGAGCTGGAGTCAGGAATGCATGGATTGGGATCAAAGGCAGATGAACAGACAGGGTCCTCTTCGGACATTGGCCATTGAAGAAAGAGGGCTGACCCTTTGATCCCTCAGCTTTTATACTGAGCATGGGGCAGATAGGATGGAATACCCTGTTGGTCAGTTTTGGGTCACCTGTCCTGTCTGCTCCTCCATGCAGGTGCAACCCCTCTATGCTTTTCCATTCCCAACCCTCCAATTGGGCAAATAACAGTTAACTGACCCTGGTTGTTATAGCAATAAGTATAAGCAAGAGCCTCTCTGCATACTGTTCCTTGGCATTAGCTATAGGTCTTATCACTCTGAGAACAAACAGTTTTCTGCGCAATATGCTGTTAATTTCAGAGAATTGGAAGAGGCTTAGCTAAGAAGGAAAATTACTGAACAGAAAGTTGGTTCTGTTTTACCTCAAATGAGAACATACACATGCCTTCCCTGTCTCCCTACCACTGCACTCTGCATCCCGTGCACAGAAATAATCTCTCCAGATCGCTTCTATCATTTTCATAAAACTGTTCACAGGACTCTCAGATTTCTCCTATGTCACCTGTTCCTCAGCTTCTCTAACCCTCACCACACCTGCTAGCTTACCCTTCTCACTTACCTTTACGTTCCTCTAATATCCATAACTGTTCCGACTGCGCAAAGAAAATATCTTAGGTTTTGTTCAAACTTACATATAGTACTGCCTGCCAGGCCTCTGCACCATGTACATGCTGAGAGCTGAGTTATTCCTTCACTTCCCTTAGTGATAGGCCCAAAACAGTGTTCTCTTCTCTACCTTGCCAGCAATTTTCTCTAAATTGGTTGGAGCATATTAACTCAGAGCAGCCTGGCACTCCGCTAAAGCAGGATGAAATGGTCCAACAGGCTTAAGATTTATTGGAGCTGAGGACAAGAATTATGTAATTGTGTAAACCTAATTTCCAGAGGAAGGCAAGTTAAAAACCACAGTAAAAAGTACACTTTCCACAAAATCGCTTTTAGATATCACTGTACACTCAGTGTCCATTCTCAGAAAATTGAGACTCATAAGAACAGGCCAGGTTTTGTGAACAAAGAGGTCTTATGGAGAAAAATATCTACGATAACTTTTTATAGTCTGGGAAAATTAGTATGCCTCCTGCATACAACTGCAGTGTAGCACTGGAAAGAACTGGTTTGGCATATCCATATCTCCTTTTTATTTAGTAAATAAAATGGAAAATAAAGATTTATGCAAAGGAAGAAAATTCAGAACAGTTATTTAGATAAGTAGATATCAATTGTATTACAATGGGTGAGAAAAAAAAATAAAATAAAAAAAAAACCAAACCAAAAAGAAACCTCAGTGAAAATAAAAATAGAAAGACTTAAATATCATTTTGAATATGTCCTTTGCATGCAATAGAAAACATTGTCCATGTATCAAAACAATCTGCAGGAATGACCAAAATATGTCATAAATTATATGAGAAAGCCATGGTATGGCAGGTACAGAATTTTGTTTTAGAGGAAGCTATATAGAGCATATGTATTCTGGAGCACTCATAAAAATTTATATGCTACTGTGAAGGTCCCACTACTTGTATGATGGACTTTTTCTTATCATAAGTTTTGTTTTGGCCCATGAAATCAAAATGCAGCTTGGCAATTTTGGCACATCTGTTTTGTGGCTAAATCTTGTGTGCAATAATATGACAAAAAGTAATGCAAAAAATCTCACTTTAACCTCTGAAGAGGAAAAGAAACCCATTAATTTAGATTTTGGTATTCCTCACCTGTGCAACTTAAAATGGCTGTCAATCTGACCTTACTTGGGCTCCAAGTGAGTGAAAACAAACAAGAGGCAGACTTTGGAAAGCCTCATAAAGAAAACAGAGGGCACAGGATCACTAATTTACTTTGGAATTTTCAGTTGTATGTTTTCTGTGAAACTGTATTTTCTTTTCTCACTGGACAAATGGCAAAACCAGAGACAACAGGACTGATTTTTGATTTTTTATTTTTTATTTCTAAGTAAACAGATTACATTTGATCATGGGAAGTTTAGATATTCTTGCAATCTTACTAAACACTATACATTTTAGAGTATGTGATGGAGTGTCAAATTTAGTAAAGGAATTTATGAAATAATGAAATTGAATTTAAGGAAAAACACAGGCTCTTCTATTAAAAGTTGATGGAATACTACTTTTACTTAAAGATTTAATTAGTTTTTCAGCATGATAATTTTATACTCTTGGATATTATTTTTACTGGAAATTTCTTTTATAACAATGCAGAAGTGTAAAGCAAGCATTTTCTATAACATGTCTTTTTTCAACAGCTAATGCGATACCCGAAACAAACTGAGACTGTTCATTACATTATAGCTTTGAATTGTTATAGCTTGAATTTTGGGTGAAATTTGTGAAATGACATGCTTTAATATTTTTATTTTTATGTCTGGTTAGGTTATTAGAATACCTCAAAGCTCTTTGCAGTATATGTTGTTGCAGTAAGATACAAAGTGAGCACTCAATCTAGCATTCTGATCCTTAAAACCTTGCAGATGACTTAGCTCTAAGCATTGCCTATGACATGGAAAAGACAGATACACCTCAGCATTTCATCTTTGTTCATTCTGCATCTAAAAGCATAATAGTGTCCAGCCATTAAACAGAGCTTCAGCTATCTTTACAAAATGGACTCCAGATTTTGTCCCAAACTAAAACACTTCTTCTGCTCAAAGGAAAGGGGTGACTCTGACACATCATACACCTCATGGCAAAAACATGCCCAGGCTGCTCTATACAGCTATCCTCCTGTCTGGAGCTCATTCTTTGTTTGGGCTTGCTGTGGCCTTATCCCACAACTGACTCATGGAGAATGTGCTACGAGACAGACATGAAAGATTTCCTGCTAGCTCCCAAGCCAAGCAATGCCCTGGAAGAATGAAATGAGAAGGCATAGAAAAGCATTGCTTGGTTGCCCACTCCCTCTCAAATGAGGTTTCAAAGACAGTCATCATAGATCAGTTCCTGGCTTGCCAAAAGGAGAGTGAGGTGTTAATACCTATATTGTTCCTTCCTTCCCAACATGGTTTTAACAGTCCAAAAATTTGTGTTTAGGAAGTGAAAACTAGATCTTGCACAACTGGCATAAACTTACTAAATACCGTTGAATAGTGTGTTGTGGAAGGATAATACTAAGATGCCAAACAAAGACGTGTGTTTATTATTAACAAAGTCATGTAATTGGAAAAAAATCCATAGCTGTAATAGGCCACATGGCCGTCATGATTTATGGAACTCCAAAAAAGGGCTGCTTCACCTCTTACTATTTGCTCCCAGAAGTCCCCAGCCCAATGGGACAGCTATTAGAATTGCAGGCTCCAGGCTCATGATTAATCTCACACTTAAAGTATGGATCCATTTTTGGTTACGTTGACCCTTAGACTTCATTGACTAGATCTTCACTAGCTCAAGCGGAACACCTAACTCATGCCTAGACATCTACAAGATAGGTGGGACAATATCACCCTGATATATTAAGCTACCTAAATACACTCACCTTTCCTTTGGAACAGCTCCAAGGGCTGGGAGGTGTTTTGAATAAAGGTTTCATGTTTCTCTTGCAGGAAAGTCTCTAACTGTCAGGTTTATGACAAAGCTCTTGGGTTACTCTGGAGCCTGCTTCTCTTTAGGCAGGGTTTTTTTGGGGTGTGTAATACATACTGGAACTTCACCTAAAAGCAAAGAAGCACAGAAATTTTGTTTTGTCAGCTTTTGTTGACAGTAATAATGAAAATAATTTTCCCAGCTATCTTCACTAAATCCACAACCGCAGACAATTAATGGAATGTTAAATAATTTATCTGAAATCTAGTTAATTTAAAAGAACGAGAGAAAAAACTGTGGGGACACAGTTGTCTCTGAACTCGTTACTGACGTTGTTCTAAACCCTGTGTCAGAGAGCCAGACTGAAACAGGAAAGGGTAGTTGACAATATACACTGTTCTGCCAAGAAGTACAAGGCAAATTTTAAACATTACTTTGGAAAAGTATATTTCAGGTGTGAAATAAATGAAATGACAACCGAAAGATCTTTAGACTTGCATGGAAGTGTAACTTTCAGACTGACACATTAATTAAATAGCAAAAATAATTTTAGATATTAGATTTGATAGTTTGTCAGAAATGCTTTAAGTACTTTTCCCATGAGAACCTCACAAGAGAGAATCCCTAATCGAAACCAGTTGCAGATATACTTGGACAATGGATGATTTTTAATCACCTGACATCTTTTTTCCAGTAGTGCTACTTGTAATTGCGTAAGAACAATGTCAGCAACTATGAACAGTAGAATGACTGAATTCTTAACATTTCTAATGACTGTGTCTTTAGAGCAACAGTATTGAATTGGCCCAAAACCAATAAGGACAGACTGACTGCACATGCTGAGCATGATGTGTCAGACAGTTATGCATCTTCCTCAGCTCTCAGAAGAGTAGTCCCTTTTACCAGAGCAGAATACCTCATGTTGTAACTCATTCATAAATTAAACTTCTGTAGAATAACAACATCCATTTCAAAATGAGTCAGTGATAAGCAAAGCCAGAAATTATAATTAAGCTTAATCAAATTTGGAGTCTGAATAGCTAAAGCCCCATTTTATTCTGCAAGGAGAGGAAAAAAATACATACAGTTTGACAAAAGTTTTTAGTCAGAAAAAGAGATGAGAGACAGTTTGTATGCCAAAATTTATACTAACTAGTTAAGGTTGCTGTGTTGTAAGGGAACCAATCTTTTTTTCCTGGTAGACGTAAGTCCTTGTTCATACAGTTTGGTTAGGATCTCACCTATTCATTGGCTTGGCAAGAGAGCTAAAGCTGCATAAAGATTTTAGAAGCTCATAAAGCCCAAGGGAAAGGGGATGCTGAGGACACTTAGACTGACTCTAGACAGTATGTCCACAAGCCTGAACTTGAAAGCACCCAGAGATGGCAGTGGGGATCAGAGTGACATGTCAAGGCAAGACCAGAATAGTAAGTAATGCTCAGGCTCAGAGCAGCCTGAGGAGGCTGCTGTAATTTGGCAGAGTGTCTTAATTATGCTGGAAATCTTTCTAATTTCTTAGATAGACCCAGATGAAAAAGGTGTTTAAAAACCACTGTGTTCCACCATTTTCCCAGGTTACATGTTCTGACTATTTGGTGGTAGAGCACATATTATCTTCCTTACATCTGCTGTTAGTGAGAAGGGTTTACAGGGTACCATAGTATGCACTACCTTTCCCCCTTGCAAACACCACCATACTGCATATTAGATCGATTAATATTTTCAGTGTACTAAAAGGGAAATATTATTTGTACTTGAGGATATTGTGATACTTAATATTTGCGCAGGGCTTAGAAATTAGTGTCATATTTATCGTTCAGATGATGAAGGTATTATATTTTATTTTGACAGAGTTTGTTTACTACTGATAAAAGATCCTCCTGCTGTGTATGCTGCTTCTGTCAAATGAATGCTTGCTTACCAGTATGTGTAACAGATGACAATTTGCCATTGTTTTATCACTGGGGGAATCCCATGCACAAATACAGGCTGGGCAGAGAATGGATTGAGAGCAGCCCTGAGGAGATGGACTTGGGGGTGTTGGTGGATGAGAAGCTCAACGTGAGCCAGCAATGTGCACTTGCAGCCCAGAAAGCCAACTGCATCATGGGCTGCATCAAAAGTGTGGCAGCAGGTCAAGGGAGGTGATTCTGGTGATTCTTCCCCTCTGCGCCACTCTGGTGAGACCCCAGCTGGAGTACTGCATCCAGCTCTGGAGCCCCCAACATTAGAAGGACATGGACCTGTTGGAGCGAGTCCAGAAGAGGGCCACAAAGGTGATCACGGAGCTGGAGCACCTCTCCAACGAAAGATAGGCTGAGAGAGTAGTTGGGGTTGTTTAGCCTGGAGAAGAGAACGCTCCAGGGAGACCTTATAGCACTCTCCTGCTATAGCAGCAGTATCTGAAGGGGGCCTACAGGAAAGATGGGGAGGGACCTTTTACAGGGCATGTAGTAATAGGATGAGGGGTAATGGATTTAAACTGAAAGAGGGGAGATTTAGACTAGACATTAGGAAGAAATTCTTTACTCTGAGGGTGGTGAGACACTGGAACAGGTTGCCCAGGGAAGCTGTGGATGCCCCATTCCTGGAAGGTCAAGGTTGGATGGGGCTTTGAGTAACCTGGTCTAGTGGGAGGTGTCCCTGCCTGTGGCAGGGGGGTTGGAACTAGATGAACTTTAAGGTCCCTTCTAGCCTAAACAATTCTATGACTCTATGATTCTATGTTACAGTTTATCCTTCCTCCAGATGTCTTCAGTGTGTTTCAACATAATATGATGACTGAATATCCCCCCTTTTCATCCCCATTTTGAGTCAACTCATACTCAGTTAGCGTGCCGTTTATTCAGGCTATGGATGAAAATTTTTAAAAGCCATCTACATCACTTTGAAAAAAATAGTGTGGACTACCCAGTCATGTAAGGACTTCTGAAAATATTTCTGTAAATCCATTTGCAGTGATGGATTGGGTGCAGCTGTGACCTGCATGGGAAAAGAAAGGATAGACAGTCAGCGCCTAGCTGGGAGTGCTGACATGAAATGCCAGTGTCTTCAAATCCAATCACATAGATCATCTCATAACCAAAGACAAAATATGCCAGATCACTAGGACATGGTCCTGTTTTTGTAGTGTTTCCCAGTCTATGTGGAATTCAGTTCAAATTTTGGATATCTAAGGCGCAGAAGATGAGTTGCATTCATTGTGAGCAGCCCATTTTAAAACATAGACAATTGGAAAGACCTGAGAGGATGGCAACAAGACTGTTCAAAGGGTTGGAAGTGTGATCTATTCTATGTCATTAAACACAAATGAGTGAAGTAAATCATGGAGATAGGAACACTGGCACTGAGTGCTTTTTGCATATGATATTTTTGGAGATTGCATAGTATTCAGACATTTTGAGATGGATTTTTAAATGGCATAAAGTGCAATTAAGTAACTATTTTTAGGGAAAATCAGTGAGAAACATGTGCTTATCCATTTTTAAGTCTTCCCTTTTAAATGCAGAAAATATATTAAAACTTACAGTTGTAATACAGCTAAAAGAACCAGGAAGCAAAGAATAAAAAATAAAAAATGACAATTTAAAAGTCCCAATAGGAATATTAAGTGAGAGACGTCATCACAGACAAAAGACATGCAGTTTTCCTCAACTGCCTTCAAATCATCATCACTTAGAAATCTAAGAACCCCAGTGCTAACTTTGGTTTTCAAAAGCTTTTGCTTTCAATCTAAAAATCAATTATGTCTTGAATGGTAGTGCTTATGGAAGACGCTGTATTTGAATACAAGGATTGTGGTTAGTTCTGCAATTAGTTGTGAAACTGACTTCAGTTAACTGCTTGTGATACAGAGGTTTGGGATAAAATGTACCCTTTGTGTTCCTCTGCATTATGGACTGTTTCACCTTCTGGAGATAGGCTTTTTCCTAACTTGCATTTGCTATATGAAGTTACTTACATCCGGGGCCAACAGGGACAACCATGGCAGCTCTGGTACTTTGCAAGAAGGTTTGACTATTAAATACTCTGATCTGAAGGAGACTTGGCCTCATGGTTCCAGGAAGACTTGGTTCCGTTTCAGAGGCAGGAACCGCACTGAGGAATTCCTTTGGTCAGGTTGTCCTCCAAGCCCAGGTTTTGCTCTGCTGTTTTGATTTTGATGCCAATATTAACAGGCTTTTTGTGCTTAATGGAAGGACTGAGGAGAAAGTTTAACTTACAAAGTGTTAAACTTCAAGTGCTATGAAAACCATATGTTAAGATTATGTGTTGTTCAGATTGTTTCATAGTAGATGTATTTGGGTTTCTTTCCACAAGATATTAGCAGTTTAAAGCACTCTTGTCCATGCATTAAATTGCTACTGTTCCATAAAACCGCAGTACAAAGCATGCTATTGACAGTTCTGTTCTTGAATTCAGCAAAACTGAGATGAAATGTTGGATAGAAATTCAGTCTTCCTTGCAAGAACGATGTTGCTAAGATCACACTGGTAGACAATGGAAAACAGGTTTTAATTTATGAACCTTGTCACTTCGCAAGAAGTGTAAGGGTTATAACTGCATCTGATTAAAAAGAAAAACTGTGTATCAACAGTATACCATAAAACGTTGTCCTAGGAGGCCCCAAGCAGCTGTGAACCTTGCAAGCGGTTGTAGTAGAGGTATGCATCTCAGAGAATATAATGCAAAATTTCACATTCACTTACCTTAATCAAGTTACAACTTGCAATACCAGGAACTCAGCAGGTAAATTAAAACTACTGTTCAGTGTGTTTTTAACTTATTCTAAGGTAAAATTAAATTAAGTAAAAATATAGTGTTGATGTTTGAAGATATCAACCCATAATAATGTTGCTCTTCACTTGTGTTGCAAAAGTAATTTTCCTAATATGTTAAAATGTAAAATATTCTCTTTTGCTTGTTTCTGTTGTTAAATCAGATTTTCCTGCTTAGTAGCCTATGAAGCTTGGCAAATTTAGCAACAGTCTCATTATGTGCAATCAAGTAATTTGTTTCATCATGCGTAAGCTGCTACTTGAAGCTACGGCTGTTCGATTTGCCTAATTTAAGTTACACTTTTTAAACCACTTATTCTGAAACTATGGCCTAGGAATTGCCTATTGTACTGAGAGATCTTGGGTTATCTGTAGATCATGGCAGGACCCAGACGTCAAGGGGCCTCAGCGTTGTAGCTCTGTAGTGTTCATTGCACTGCTTGAATCAATGTATTAAGACCCAACAAGGGCCATACAGCACCATGTTTGGGTTTGTTTCTGAATGATTTGTTGAGTCATAAAGTCCAAATTGTGAACCACTGCCAAAACTATACTAAGAGAATAATTACTCCCAAAACCAGGCAATGGTGTGCAATGGGCAATATGAATATTTTGAAGTTTAATTTCTGCTGTCAAAGGTAAAATAAGCTTAAAGTTCCTTTGCATATTGACACAGAATCTATGCCTGCATCTACATTAGCATTTAGTTCAAAGCAGGAGTGCATGTTGTGTTTTGTTGTTGGTGGTTTTGGTTCTTTATTTGTTTGGGGGTTTTTTAGGCAAGATTCCCAATTGTTCCTATTTACTGCATGTGGGTTCATGTTGCAGAGCAATCTTAGCTAGCACAGATGGGATTCCTTTCAGATGAAATAGAGGATGCGCTCTGGGAGCACTTGATGTATTCCAGCCATTAATTGTTATTGAGGCCATGGGACCAGGCTAGAGCTCTTCTGAAGTAACCCCACAGAAAACATGCGTAGTGCAAACATTAGGTCCGTAGTACCAGCTGCTTCACTCTACAGATCTGTTCCTATTTGTGTCATTTACTACAGAATTTTTTTAAAGGTTCATCAAAGGAGTGAAGAAACAAATAATTTTTGCAGTGAAACAGATCCAAATTTCTTGCATTTTCCACATGAGATAAGGATTTCTGAATTCTACTAAACGTTAATTGAATACATTTATATTACCTCATCGGAACATGTATTAAGGTCCTCTTCCTGAATTATTATGAGGAGTCACTTGTACTGCTTAAAAGTGTTCATTTTTTTTTCCTGCCAAGCCATCAAGTAAATGACTTTTTATCATTTTCTATTTAACACATGTCATGTTATCACTTCAGTGATTTGACTTGCGCTTTTTCTATTTTGAATGTGTCAGGAAGCTCCAATGTACTGTAATAGGGGAAAATTTCATTAAACAGGTCTATTTCAATGTTGGCTTTATCTTATGAATTACAATATCCTGCTGATGAGAAGTGTGTTATTTTATTATTGCTGCTGCAGCAAAGCAAAAATGCTTTGAGCTTCCAAGGAAAGGAAAATCTGTCAGGTGTATACTAACAATAAACACCAGTACCGGAAGAATAAGCTTGAAGACAGTTTGCTCACATAAATTTAAGAACACTTTAAAAATTCCTTCTAATTCTATAAATTTATATGTATTTGCACTGAACATTCTAACTCTAAACTAAAGCTTCTTGATCTCTGGGTGACATGCTTTTGTAACGAGTTCTGCACCATAACTAAGGTTAGTTACAATCCTATGTTTTTGCCTCCTGTACCAAGACTTTGTAAGCAGGTTCAGGGTGCAGGGTCTTGCAGAGAAAACTAGTATGTGAATTTAGTCCTCAGAGAGAAAGCAGAAAGCAGATCTCTCATTTCATCATTTCATATTCTCCAAGGTCTAATTGAGAAAGAAAAGAGAAAACACACTGCAGTGTAGAAAAGATCTATAGAGTAATTCTGAAAATACAATGCAGTTTTAAATAGTGCACTTCTTTTATATAAATCATCCATTATTGAATACTGCTAAATTTAGGAGAAATAACAGGATTTTACATATGATTTGAAAGATATACATTTTTTAATCTCCTTTGCTTTTGTTTTTACTTTTATTTACAGATAGTTGTTTTATAAAATCTTATCATCTCTAATTCACTAAAATCAACATTTATTTATTTATTTTTGTAGTGGCCTTAAATTTCCAAACACCAGGAGTACAAATGGAATTGCAAAATGGAAAGTTCCTAGACAATGGTGGCTGTGGCTATGTTCTGAAACCAGAATTCTTGAGAAAACACAATTCAACATTTACCCCACAAAATGTGGGAAGATACAGTAAACCAATGTCTCTGTCAATAAGGGTAAGCTTAGTTGATTGTTGGTTTGTTCCATAAAATGCGAGATCAAACATTATGTAGTTCAGACCTATTTGTTATCTATTATTGGTTTCTTATTTTATCCCCATTCCTGGTTGTTGGGAAGTTTAATATAGTTCTTTTAATATCTATTATTTAGTATATCTATCTATTATTTAGTTTCTGTTGCTGCTTGGATGTTTTCCCATCTGTAGTTCACTTATGTAGGTGTTCAGAAGTTATAAGAGTTTGTAAAAATACATGATCTTTCACAGTTCTTTGTACAGAAATACAAATATACCTTGCATTGTGCCACAAGTGTAACTGACAAAGGGACTTGTCAGTTACAGTTGTGGGGATTGAACTCTGAAAACTCAGAAATAAAATGTGCACTTTTGGTGTTATTTTCTTTAAGTATTAGTAATACCCCACGTACTATTATAATGCTAATTATAAATGGATTATTATAAAATTATAAAATTATAAATGGATAAATGGAAATGCTTAAAGATGCGATAGGAAGCTTTATGCATCTTTTAAGTTTCATTATCTTCCTATGCATACATAAAAGACTATTTATCGTTCTAAAATGATATAAGTAAGTGCAAAAAGGGTGGTGAAGCAATAAGCCTTTGAATTATTTCTACTTCTCTCAATTTCGAATCTGATTTACTTCTTAAAAATATTAGAAATATATGTCATTTAAAACTAATGGGTTAGAAAAACCCTTCTTTTGAGGTCAAGTAGATGTTTTATAATTGTTCACTAGTTAGAAAACTACCTTATCCCAATGAAAAAGTGTAATTTCTGATTACACAGTACCCTACTTGCATAAATAAAATTTAATTAGCATAAAATTAGTGCATAATTGCTATTTTGTTTCTTTCAGAGAAATAAATACTGGAGATAAAACATTAGATAATAACAAAATACTTACATAACGGATGCAGCTAATCAAGAACATTTTAGTGTCCTAACAGTGAGCATACCAATTATGAATAGACATTACTGGATGATTTCAAGCACCCATGCATATACATCAGTTATTTTAACCCTTATTTGCATAAAGCTGCAGTTAATTGAGGTGAGGAAAAATAACCAATTGCAATGCAGGAGACGGACAAGATCATTGACAATGGGAAGGAAATGTCTGAGTTTAGAAGAAACTGGAAAAGAGAAAGGCAGCTTTTTAGACTGAGGACATAGTCTGAGATGACAGGCTGGGTAGTTGTCCTGGTTTGAGGACAACTGGTTTGCCTAAATCATAGCAGTAATGCAGGTTACAAAGAAGCAACGGCATCTCACCAGCTGACAGACTGTAGGGCAAAGAGAGCCTCAGTCATAGAGTCAGCAATAATGAAACAGGAAATGTTGGTTGAAGACAAAAAGAGTCAGGAGCAAGAGTCAAAGGAAAAACATTTTCTGCTGAAGAAAAGTTACTAACTTGATGAATGGAGAAATTACTTAACAGAGGGCAAAGATATAAAACATTTGGAGGTCAAATCTTTCGAACTGACTGAGTGAATAAATGAAAAGAAGAACATAAGTGAACACAAAAATCACACAGGGCCCAACTTGACTGAATTCAATAACCTTCTTAACCTGATGTGGCACAATTCCCATCATCAAGAAGCATATAGCCTTTGAAGAAGAAATACAAATATTCAAGGTATTTAGTATGGAAACTTCTGAGCCTACCATATTATTTACTACTCTCTCTATATGCCTGCTTCACCTTGGGTCTCAAAAATTGATTGGATTTATGAATTTGGGGCTTAGTGTGCTGAGAAGAGCTCGCTCTTTTCCCACCTTGTGGGAGACTTCGACTAGGTCAGCGATAGGGTAAGAGTGGGAAGTAGGACTTGGCCAATGTGGCTGAATTGTAGTCATGACATTCAGGACATGTCAAAGAAGCTCCCCGGTTTCTAAGCGGGCAGTCCATCAGTGCTTGCATCTTGCAAAGCTTTCTATTGAAGCTAGTAGCTATTTTCTAGGAAGAAAGTGGACAGCATCAGGGTTTGCTAAGCCACTGCTTTTCAATGTTTCAGGCTAGAACTTGGAACAAGGTGTCACAGCAAATATCTAATCAAAAGGTGGAATTTGTAGTGTTTGATTTTTTGGTGGTTGATAGGGGAATAAGAATCTGTATCATGAGTTTTGATGCTTAGTCCTGAAATCTGCATCATAACAGTCATATCTTTCACTTAGGCTTGCAGGCTTGTCTGTCTCTCTTGATACATTCCATACATTAATTTCTAAAAATCAGATTACTGTACAGATGGTTATTGTCTCCTAGGTGTCCTGAAATACAGATAGAAAGCAGACAAAGTTGTGACTTTCATAAATCCTTTCTTAGGCTGGGTGCCAGATTACAGGGCAGTCTGAGGCAAAATTTCCAGGTAGCTAACTAAATTAAGGAGAGAAACATCAGGGAGCCTACTAAATGCAGAGTTTTTATGTGTTACTGTGAAAAAGAAGGAACACGGGTGAGGCAGTCTGCCACATACTCTGTAACACAATGCTGATGTCACCATGGTTGTTAGCGCTGGTCCACTAGACACAGTTTTAATAGGAATTCATGAGCTTGATCTCAGAAAATGCAAAAATCATCAGACTGATTCCTCCAATGTTATTATTTTGCATAGTAACCAAATATAATTTTTATGTCTGGTTATTGAATAGTAACTTAATTCTGAAAATTATTATTTAAAGCATGATATCAGATTTTATTTTTTTCACCCTAATGGTGGTGAAACACAGGATCAGGTTGCCCAGAGAGATGGTACATACCCCATCCCTGGAAACATTCAAGATCAGGTTGGGAGGGTCTCTGAACAACCTGATCTAGTTGAAGATGTCCCTGCTCATTGCATGGAGGTTGGACAAGATGACCTTTAAAGGTCCCTTCCAACCCAATTATTAAACAATTATACGATTCTGTGAAATTAGACAAGAATTAAATTAAATGGGAAACACCATCTTCTTAATTTTATATATTTAATATATACTTTTATAACTTTTTATGGCTACTCTATAGAGTTCATTCTTACAGTTATTTCAATATGTTACAACTTTAATTTTCCAGCTCATCAGTGGTCACCAGCTACCACCCAGTAACCTGTCGAAGACTAACAAGGCTGACCCTTTAGTGCACATAGAAATTTATGGTGTGCCAGAAGATCAAACAAAAAAAAAATCTAGTGTTATAAAAAGCAATGGTGAGCATCAGTTTTATTCTCTTGACTGTGAAAAAAGCACAACGATATTTTATAAAGAATTACCGTTTTTCCATCCCAAGAAGCTCTTATATACTTACAGAGACTGCGATTATTTCTCTCTAGACCAGGATCTTCTGGCACAAAATCTGTAGCAGAAGTTCATGCTATATGTCCCATATTTTCAGACTAGTAGGTTGAGGATGCACTCTCCTGAAGGAAGATGGAAGGCATTCTCTTTACCCACTGTTGTGGGCTCACCCTGGATGGCAGCTCTGCCCCATACAGCTGCTTGCTCACTCTCCCCCAGTGGGTTAAGGGAGCGAGTCAGAAGGGCAAAAGTGATAAAACTCTTGAATTGAGATAAAGACAGTTTAATATGTAATGCAAAAGCTGTGTGAGCAAGCAGAGCAAAATAAAGAATTCATTCACTGCTTTCCCATCAGCAGGCAGGTGTTTAGACATTTCCAGGAAAGCAGGACTTCATCACACATTATGGTTACTTGGGAAGACAGACACTGTAGCTCCGAATGTCTGCCCTTCCTCCTTCTTTCCCCCACCTTTTTTACGCTGAGCATGATGTTATATGGCTTGGGGTACCCTTTTGGTCAGTTGGGGTCAGCTGTCCCAGCAGTGCCTCTTCCCAGCTTCTTGTGTACCCCCAGGTTACTCGCTGGGATGGGGGCGGGGGCCGAGTTGCAGCATAAGAAAGAGCAAAGTCCTTGACATTGCGTAAATTCTGCTCTGCAACAGATAAAACATTGGTTTGTTATGAACTCTGTTTTCGTTACAAATCCAAAACATAGCACCATACAGGTTGATATGAAGAAAATTAACCGTACCCCGGCCAAAAGCAGTCCACCAAGTGTTAAACTTGAAGACATTTTTTCTGAAGAAATTTCTGTGACTTCATCAGTTAGCTCATATGAAGTTTCTAGTAGGACTGACTGGTCCCCTAATTCCTTGGCAGGGGAAGTGTGTACTCTTTGTAGTTGTCTTTGAGCACCCCTTTACATTTATCATATAGATCTGCCTGATGTCTCAGACTAAAAGTTCCCTGTGATCTCCCTTCTTCTGTGCCTCTGTCTTCTGTTTTTCCTTTTTCCTTTTTGTAGATGGCTGCTGTTTTAAATTGACCCCTGAATTTCTTTTTCTCTCTGTATGAACATTGCTTAAGACAAAGCACCCCCTTCCTGTTCCACATCCTCTTTTTGTATTTTTTGTCAAGTGATCACTTCATTGCCTTATTTTATTTAGTTCCTGTCTCATTGCTAACACTGTAAGAGGAGAAACTTTGTCAGAAACATGAAACTGGTATGGCTGTAGAAAAACTTAAGTTGAGCAGAGGTTCTTAACCTGGCTATTCCTGTCCCATCTTGCTCTTATCTAAGAGACAACATCAACTTTCTTAGGCTTTTGATTCACAGTACTATGTACATGACAATACATGACAAATCCTTAGAAGGGGCTGGCTTGCATACCGCAGGCAAGTCCCAAGCTCTCTGCTTCATTCTGAGGGCTTCCATCTGACAGTTTTAACTCCATAATCTATACATAAGATGTGACCTGTATACCACTTTAGTTAGTGGCACTATCATCATTTATTTAAATGGTCACAGGGAAGAAGAACAAAACTTTACCAGTTCACTCTAGTGATAGCAGATACTGTAATTAATATATTAAGTAGAATAAATGAAATGGTATTTTGATGCTGTGTATTTTCTCCTTTTATTAGCTTTGAGCCCTAGATGGGATGAAATTTTCTCATTCACTGTTCAAGTTCCAGAACTAGCATTGATACGCTTCTGTGTGGAGGATGAAATATCTCTGGTTGCAAATGACTTCCTTGGCCAATACACTTTACCACTGCTGAGCTTGAGTAAAGGTAATATTTTTACGTGACACACCTATAACAGCTCAAAAAGACCCTACAATCCAGGCTTTTATCATTACTGTAGTATTGATAGAGTACAACATTATGTTTATTTCCTAAAGAAGAATTATATAACCATAGGTAAAAATTGCTCTCTTTGATTTTTTTTAAGTCATTGTAGTCTCTGAATGCAAATCCACGGTGTAGAAATCAAAAGAATATTAATGATGATTAATTATTCCTATTGCAGTATTCCATTCTAGAGAGAAACTGCTCAGATGGTATTTTAAGTCATTATAATAGGAAACAGGAAGAGAGATTAGTCAGAAGTGCTATACAGGCAACAGTTTTGTCCACTTTCTACTCAGGCTCAAAACCCAATACAAGCCAAATTAAAACAAAAAAAACCAAAAAAAATCCAACACCAAAAAGCCCTCAGGTAACCTATCTGCAACTTTTCAGAGTGGAAAGCAAAGAATATAAATTAAGCACCATATTTATGGTATTTTTTTTGGTAGTGTTTCTTTTGTTGTACCAGTATAGCTCCTGGAATCTTATGTGATTAATAAGCTGGACATAAAGAGCAGACACAGAAGTCAGTAGGCCAAGGAGGAAGGCTTATGTAAAATGGCTGTTTACTACATTGAATTTCCAAAGCTGTTTCTGACAAAAAAACAACCAACCAATCAAATTTTATTAGTGAATGAAGATGTGAAGGCTAAATGTTGGAGCTGACAATGGGCACTGTGCCTTTTTTATTAAGCTTAACGGGATATTTAATGGCTTTTTCTTTCCAGGTTCTGAAGTCATAAAGCTGTTTGTGATTCTTAGTTGACGTTGAGGAGTTAAACAAGAACAAAGACATTACTCTTAAAGCAGGCTTGTTTTTCTCCAACATAATTTTTTACAGTGATCACCTTTAACTTTCCTTTTATTTATATATTTCAAGATAATTAAAAAAAAAACCACCCCAAACCTGCCAACTCACGGTGTCGGAGGCAAATTTAAGTAGCAGACACTAAAGCTTACATATGCTTGTAAAACCATCAATTTGGGCCTTTTTTTTTTTTTAATAATTTTTCAGTGTGTCTCTAATCTAATGTGCCTGTGTGATTACTTTTGGTCACAAATGGGGGATTTGTATTTTGGAAAAGTAAGAGCATGCAGATTCTACAGGGAAGATTTTGAATGGAGTAATTAAAAATGCTAGGAAATGAGTGTAGGCACAAAAACTGTTATAAACAGTGCCAAACAAATTGCCCCAACCCCTACTTAACACAATGTAAAAAAAATACAGATGCCCAGAGACATAAATAAAATGCTTCAAAGAGATGAACTGACAGATAATTTCAAAATTTATTGCAATGCTTGACATTGAGACCCCTGGATTCCCGGTCTGGAACCATGGCTTTGCTTTAAGTACCTAAACTCCCTAAATAGTGAAAGGGGAAAATAATGTATCTTACGGAGGGAGTCAATACAATCTAGATTTCTTAGGAAAGGGCTGTCTAAACCATGGTGAAGAGTGAATTAGGATTTACATTTTACTCTTCACAGCTCTGACCGATTGCTTTAATCTGCACTACAGGACTGTCCCTCCTTCCTTAGGATTTGTATCCCTGAAGTGTCCCCTGAGGGAAAGTTGCTTCCAAAAGCTGAGTGCTTACATCTCTTTTTTTGACAGGCAGTGGGACAAAGTTGTGTCACTGCCACCCTCCCCCGCATTTTCTCTTGAAAGGATTCAAATGTACATCATCACTGCTTTCCTTTCCCCAGCAGCAGCCACCCAACTCAGCTGTAGATTACACTGGGGAAGAATGCTTGCTGCCTACCTGTAAAAGTATTTGATTTTTCATGTGGTGATTAAGTAGGTGTACTCAGACGGGCTGAAGGTGAGAATAATTCTCTAGCTGGGTGGTTAAAGGCAAGAGGAGACAGTCTTGGGTTACAATCCCTGTCCCAATAAATCTGCCATGTAGAATACTAATACAGGACAGGAATTCAGTTATTACTGCTGTTACCACTGGATCAACAAGTAATTAATTATTTCATATAAATTGGAACAATTTCAATAAAAAAGAAGTTTGACTTCTCTCAGGAAAAGTTTTACTTCTCTTCAGGAAGACTATTCTGTAGGTAGGGGCTAGAATACAGTCTTTAGAAATGAGTCTAAGCTCTTGAGGTGTATCTTTGGATAGGAAATAAACCGAGTCTTCCACATACTGTGTGCATGCTCTCAAAGTTGATCTCAAATGCATATTGCCTGGACTCAGCTTTAGTATCCGCTGCCCAGAAGCTGAACCTTAGATGCCGGGTGAACTTTCATGTTGTATAAAACAATGAAGAAAATCCAAACCCAAATAAATGAGGGTCCCAAAGACTACACACACATCCAGGCACACCTAAGGAAGGATTTTGAAAACTTCAGTTCTGAATGTAGATACTTCTTCATGACAGATATTTACTTAAATAACTGCAGTTATATATACATAGATAAAATACAGACCACCTTTCTTTAATCAAAAGTGACATTGTTTATTATTATGACATAATGGACATTTACAGTCATACAAAGCAATACAGGTTTGTGGTTTTGGAGAGGGGATTGTTTTGTTTTCCAAGCAGGCAAGTTAATTTAGTTTTTGCAGTTGAGAACTATTGCTTCTCCAAATGCTTCAATAATCAGATGAACATGTAGTTTCTGAGGCATGCCTTTTTCCCGATACTAGGAATCACTCATATGTAAAAGCAGATCCTTAAAAGACATGTTAAGATGGCATGGTAGATCTTACACTACACTTTTTTTTCTGCCTCAGCTGGACAGTGCATTACTGCTCCAACACCATTCTTCTCTAAGGCACTATCACTGTTGATTCACAAGCCATACAATTTGCTATCAGAACAATGCATGCAGCACATAACATCTTTGGATGTTAAAATGTATGCTTTCCCCATCTTTAAATGTCACTGGGCTAAAAGTCTTTAGTTTAAAAAAACACCATATCCTGAAAGACACCGGAGTTTTTCACTGTGTCTAAAAATACCAGAATTGAAATACTGTATATATAGAAGAGAAAACCAGTAGAACTGGGACTTGGGTTCTGCATCATTTCAATTTATTTTAAAGAGTTATTTAGCGAATGGTAAATTAAGCCTTATTTGCATAGAAGATCATAAAAACATTCCATTATAATCTTTGCATTTGTGGTTAATACACTAATAAAGTGTCCTTATATTTACAGGTTACCGTAGCGTTCCCCTGTTTTCCAAAGATGGTGACAATCTCAAACCTGCATCACTGTTTGTTCATATCTGGTACTATTAATGATGCTCTGCAGTAACAGTTGTTCTGGAGGATTACACCCTGCTCAATAAAGCAACATCACTAGGCTTGCAACAACCCAGTGGTCTGATTTCCAGAGTGGCACGTGCTCAATGATTTTATTAAGCTAATGGGACTTCTTGTGTGAGTAAATGGCATCCTGAATAAGTAATGGCTACTGATGTTGGCCCTAGTATTATTTAGAACTAATTCATAAAGACTGAACTTTTTTTGCACGTTTTTAAAATTCAGTTAAGAATTGCGTTTGCAGCTGATTTCAAAATTATGATTAATTACTGATTGAGAATAATAGTCTAATATTTATGATCTGAGACTGTAAAATGAGCATGTTACGTTGACATTTTTATTTGTATTGAACACAATTTCTTACCATTGTATCTTTCTGAGGGGACAGGAAAAATTACACATACCACGTACCCTTTAAATTTATAATAACAGCAGCTTCTGATTGGGCTATACCTCTTTTATGTCCACTGTAATCTTGCTACCTGGAAAAATAGTTTTGAGGAAAAAAACCAGCTCTTAAAATTATAAAAACTGAGATGCTACTACTGGTACCTTTTCTTAGCTTGGTCTTGAACATCCTGCTGCTAAAGAAAGACAGATAATTCATGGACTGATTTGTAAAGGTCTATATTCCTTATAGCAGCAGGGAGCTCAGGATGTATCTTAGTGTGAACTCAGGAAACAGGAAGCACGATGCTTTGAGGCAGACGAGAAGAATTTTAGAAAAGGCAAGGGTCGATTCGGTGATTTAAGATCTCTGAGGACAACTTCTTGCCTGACATAGCTATCAGTGTAGATCTTGCCCAGAAGACACAATTTTCCCATCTTCCTTACAAAATTGAAGTATCGTTGAGCTTCCTCAGGACCGTAGCTACCCAGTTAATTGCAGATTTGTTACTCAAACATGACTTTTTTTTTTTTATTTTAAAAAAGAGAATGCTATATTGATAGGTTTCTTTCTTTATATACCAAACAGTATTGCTTACGTTTGCAGACAGTTGTGGTAATATTATATTTTAATGCTCTTTTTATCGAATGCCATCTTAATGCTATTTTATTTAATGTTGCTCTAAGATGGAAAATCAGGGCATGTGGTAAACAATGATTAGAAAATGTCACAGGAAATAACACCATTAGAAAATTGCATTATAGTTATAATAAGGAAACCAAGACAGCAGACCAAGAAGAATCTAAAATCAATATTGAACTGTAAGGTCAGGTAATTCGATAACATTGTAAGCTGGCCTCAATGTGTTTTCTGTGCTTGAGTGACAAGGCACATGATTCTTTACCCAGGAGAGCCTATAACCTAAAATGTTAGACTTAACGATCTTTGTAGTGATCATATCTGTATGCTAGCCAATATCCCTTTCATGTGGTAAATATTTTATAGCTTTTTTCAGCTCTGAAGAATACTAACAATATTAATATTCAAGCAGAGTTCCCCCCACCTCCCTCTTCTGAGGAGGAGTTTAATTTCCCCAGGCAATCGGGTGTATCTATTCTCAGATACAAACTGACCAAATGACATAGTCAATTGGTTTGATGCTGAGAAAAACTCCAGCTTATTTAGTTTCCTAAATAACACTCCTAGTCCCACTTCAGGAGCTTTATACAACATTAACTTCTGAAGACTGATTTGTGAGTGTCCTTTGGGAGAAGGCAGCAATTATCTTCAGCTTCTGGCATTATCATCCCTCTTTTGACCACTTTTCCACCTGGTAGGACAAATGTCAGACCTACTCAGTATATGGTAACTTAAAATTTTACAGCAGATCAGATCACAAATCAACATGTCTCCTGTGCCTTAAAAATGTGCCCTTGGTCCTGGAAAGGTGTATAGACACGATCAGCTATGTGTGTGTAAGAGGCCGGCAATAACAGACAGTTCATTATGGGTGCTCACGTGCTAAATGTTTAAAGATGTGCTTAAGTGCTTCCTCAATTTAGGTAAAAATGCTTTGAGGAACAGAGCCCATAATTAGCCTCAGTGAACTCAAAGAAACCACTCACGTTCATTGTTTAATATGTATATATACATTTTATAGCCCTGAGGTCAATGCATGTATTGACTTGATTCCCTTATGCAGCATAAGAATGCAATGCGGTAAGACTGGTGAACAAACAATCCTTATAGCATGATCTTAAATAAATAGCACACTGAAAGCTCACATTCAACATGTTTTATTTATTGGTGAATATTAGCTTTTCCCTCCTCCTTTCTTCTCACAAATGACCAGTTATACCTGCTTCTTGGATGTCAAAATAAAAGAAACAATGACATATCTTATTGACAAGTGAATATCCTGCATTGAATATTACATTATATCAGAAGTTAAAAGCACACCAACATATACTGCACAAAAAGCTTGAAGTGCAAAACTTTTAAGTTTTTGGTGTTCATGTTGTTTTTTTTTTAAATATATGCATTGATTGTATAAGATTTAACATGAAATTTGCTAGACATCTGAAATGTATTGGCACCCTGGGAACTGTGCCATGGTTCTCTGGTGAAATCATCATATGCAGTGAGGTCATAGCAGATGCTGATAAAGTACAACATTATCAGCATTGTTTCAACACAGTCAGTGGAATTAATGAGCAAAGAATTAGGCCCCACACTTCAATGTGTACCAAATGTAGTATTTTTACAGTACTATTTCATATGAACAAAACAAAAATCTTTATTGCTGTCATAAGAATTTCCCGCATGCTGCTACAAGTTCTTAGCATGGGATTTCTTAAACTCACACTGACAGGAATCTGTTGCGGGAAGGCAATTTTAAGCCGATAGCCTTATGATTAGAAATGTTAAGGTATGCCATCAGCAGATGACTGTATATTCTCAAGGGCAACTGAGACAAAATGTACCGTGGGAAATGGGAATAAAGAAACATTAGTAGATAAATTATTGAATTATCTTAGACAACACTTAAATTATACTGTTTCCCAGTGGATACCACTTTTCTTCATTTAAATGGACACTGCTCAGTTGAATGTTAATGGCTCCCACAAATATTCCTTTGCTTTTCACAACAAGCTTCAGGATACGGCCTTTGAGCTCTGTGACTTTGTCGTATACAACCTGAAATAATATATAGTGAAACAGAAAAAAACATATGAACTTGTGAATCTATTTGGCAGGCAAAACACTTACTTCAATACAGAATTCAGGATGATGATTACAACTTTGTAATAATTGCTTTAAACTGCCCTCCAGAATCATACACTACTAACGATGAGCCAAATTCATTCAACTTAGTGAGTTTCTATAAAAGAGATTCTGCCAGCTTAGGCTTGTGAAATCTGATTACCAAGCATTTGCAAATAAATTTGCAACCCGTGTTGTACAATGCTTGAGAAAATAATTGGTATACATAATTTTCCCTGTGAAAAATGCAACCCTAACTTAAGCAGAGTTTTGAGCTCAAATGTGAAGAAATATCAGATCCTCCATGATGTTCACCATGGAATGGTTGGTAATTGGTTGATAATACAGTTGATTTTCTGGAGAAGAGGCTCAGATGGAAGGTACCCATCATGGACAGCAGCATGAAAACATAAAGACAGGTAATTCTGTAAAAGTATAGATTATTCTAATTTTTAAATATCTTTCCATAGCAGATGCTTTCATAAATGTTATTGCTCTTCTGCAAAAATTAGGAAAAAAAGGAAAACAGTTTTGATGTATTTTTTTAACCTATGTATATTATATTTGTTACATGTTCCTTAGTAGTGCCTTAAAGCAACTTTATGTTGCATTGATATGTCTTATAAAGGTGTATCACATCAATGCACAGTACCTCAGAATTTTTTCTCAGTATCATACTTGTGATTAAATCTTGTGCTATATACCAGAATTAAAAAAGATCAAGCCAAAGCAAACCCAAATTTTCTCCTAAGGAAGAATTCCATAAAATTTCATAACTGTTCCAGAGGCAACAAACCCACATCATAAAAGAGATGATAATCTTCCTTTGAAAATGGTCTGTATAAATTTTACTATTTCAATACAAATAACTTTATGCATGATTGTGGATGCTAACTGTATCCAAATATGCCCATTATAAAAATGCTTGCATTTTTTAATGGAATCATCAAATATTAAACATGACAGAAATCCCAGCCCACTCAGTAGAAGTTGTAGATGTGGCACATCTCTGAGATTGAGCCCAATTTAGCAAGCAGAACTTACTAAATTTGGATGTTTCTGTTACTCAAGAAGTGCTGTTAATACTTCTCAAATTAAATGAGACAGCTTGCTTCGCATCTCTTTAGAAAATTACTGAGGCCTATAGTTTTTAAAATATCCTGGAAATTACCTTAATACTACGAGAACACACAGAGGTTAATTATGAAATGTTAATCGTGTATTTTCTGAATTAAAAAAAAACAAAAACAATCTGGAGCGAGAGACTAACAGGAATGAGCTGCATTCAGAACAGATTCCTATGTTTCAGTCTCTGCATTAATCAAAAACTGCTGAGTGAACTGCATGTGGGTTGACAAAATGTGCAAGAACGCTCTCAGCCAGTTTCAGGCCTGAAAGGTAAGCTTTGTTAAGAGAAGTACATGTAATCTAAAATTTGTATGGCTGGAAATGTTTCTGCTATTTTAGTTGCAATGAAAAATGCTTTAAATTTTAATCTCTCTGTGCAGTTTAAAAAGCAAACGCAGTGACGTACTGTCACTTCAGGAGAATAAGGAAGTGAAACTGCCTAAAAGGAGTTTGCTATGTGTCCTGGTTTTGGCTGGGATACAGTTAATTTTCTTCCTAATAGCTGGTATAGTGCTGTGGTTTGGATTTACTGTGCAATCTGAATGCAGTCTATACATATGTCACTGCTGGGGTAAAGTCAGACCGAGCCCCCTCTAGTTTGGATGTCTGCTGGGCTGGACTGCTGAGCCCTCTCTGTACCCTGGTACCTGCTAAGAAGCAGAAATGGCCATGAGAGATGTCCTTCAGACAGGGATAGAGTTTATAAAGGCTCAGTCCCATCAATGTCCCTCACGCTGAGTGGCAACAGAGAGGTGGTTCTGAACTTCACAGGTGGATCCAGGAGGCTCAAAATTCTTGCTCCTCCCAGACAACCCCAGCTGGCCCCGGCTGCCCCTGTGGGACCGCAGAGTGATTTTGTCTCCACTGCAAAGCTGCAGGGGTGTAGCAGCGAGTGCCAACCAGACAGGACATCAGGCCACTCTGGCAGCAAACAGCAACAGACAGGACACCAAGCCCTCTGGTTCAGGGCGATAATCCGTGCTGTGGGGATGAACGGCCACTGCTACTGTTGTGGGGGAAAGAAAAACTGTCCCACTCACTCTTTTTAACTAGAAAGGTCTTACCAGGGAGCAACATTCCCTTTTTTGTTTACAAACCTTTGGAAATCATAGTATGGAACAGCTGCCATGCAAGTTGTGCCTGGTGCTTTTTGGTTTTGGTGTTTACTGTGCCTATTTCACTGAGTCGTATGTGAATTAAAAATTCCAGCTTCTCTGTCCCCCAGTGGCATCTCCCCACCAAAGTCAAAGTGAAATGATGAAGAAAATATGAAAAGCAAGGACAGGTACCGAAAGCGATAATATAGTTTAGAATAAATCTATTATTTGATTACTGAATTGATACTGTTACCGTACAAACGTGCCGTGTTTCCTTGCCAATATATTAAAGTTATCATCTTCAGCTGTTGCTTTAAATCATGAAAAAGTGTACATGTAAGCTGTAAGAGCTAAGAAATCTTCAATACGGTGGATCACAACAGGTGTGAACTGGGGTAATGAAAAACTTCCAATCTTTGGACAAAAAGAGGCTTTAAGTTTTGAGCAATGACAGACCTTACAGTGCAGGGTGGGTGGTTTTCAAATGATCCCAAAAAAATGGTTCTAAAATGGTATTACGAATTCAGCTGGAGCAAGGTATGTATCATCAGGATGTAGGGACAGAAGAAAGGTCTGGAGATAGCTGAATTAGTATGTGGATAAAACAAATGCCAGCTGCCAAAATTTCATAATCAGAACAGTTAAATCCTGAAATGATTGTGTAGTATGAATATTTGCCTCCCATTTACACAGCTAGATCAAATGGAGGTGAGTTCTACATGGCCATAGAGCAAATCAGTGGGACAGTTAGAGCTGGAATTCGAGTATTCCTGGCTGCAAAAAGAGCAGCAGTGTTGACCTACAGGAGTCTAATGACATTTTAATCGCAAATGCGGGACAGTTGCTTCTCCTTAGGTAGCCATGGCACAGTTCCTAGATTTGCTCTTCATTGTCCAAATTAGCTTTCATGTGCGGTGCTGGCAGGAGCGGCTGTGGCTCCTGGTGCCACCTCCACCAGGCTGGCTGGGGCTATGCTGGCTGTTGCAGGCCAGCGTCCCCCCTGTCCCCAGGGCAGCTGCAATAGCACTAACAGGCTGATATGGCCCAGGTCTATTTGCTCACATCTGGCTGCATCCCAAGGGCAGGACAGAGAACATCCCCTCTCATTCTGGCTTTATTATGGCAACGCACACTCTGCTTTGTCTTGGATGTTTGCAGGCACTCAAGAGACAAATGAAGGACTACTGAGACCTTGAAGGAAGTCCACGGCAAATGCCACACACATGAGCAAGACACCACTGCAGTCGGTTCTGGACATTGCGATTTTTCTTGGCAAGAGTTTAAACTTAAATCATTCAGATTTATTTTCAAATTTTTTACTTTCTTAGTTTTCACTAAACTACTCTGGAACCTTCCGAGTAACTCTTACTATTCCTAGCAGCGGTCTATAAGGAGGTATGTTATTCTTTTTCTCTTTACACTGTGTTCCATTTTTATGTGTTCTCTCTCCTCTTCTTCTCAACCATCATTTTTTAATGCAATGTTATATCAGTGTGAATGCAACAAACTCCAAAATCCAAATAAAGGAACAAGGGAAAAAAGGAGTGCTTGTTAAAAGCAACTCCAAAACATTTGGCATAGTTGATTCTGTTATCAGCCCTCCTGGACTTGCACATCCTTACTGTCACGCACATGAGTAAAAATCAAAAATAAAATGCACTTTTGCAAGGCTGATAATTTGCTGTAGGCAGTCATAAGCAATAAAAGTACAAAACTAAACCCAAAAATACCCAAGAGAAGCACATTTTAGAGTTTTCTCAGTCTTGAACACAGAGAGAAATTAATATACAGCTTCCTTCCAGCCATTTGGCTTTAATAAAAACTTATGAACTCATAAAAAAGGCTAGTGCATTTCTGTACACAGTGTTTTGGACAGTAACTAACTTAAAAGACAGCTGAGTTATATTTTTAGTAGTTTTTCTTCCCTGGGGCGGCTTCTGCCTCAGTCTACCAGCATTGGACAGAAAATGCACACAGAATGATATCACATATGGAAGAACAGAGCGGCTAACAGCACAAGCATCGGGTTTGAAATGTCCAAGTTCAATGGAACCATATGTCCCCACTGTGATTAGCGTTCCTGGTGAAAAAGACTGAGCATCTGTGAAGAAGGCTGGAAGTTTGGAGTAAAGGATATTAAAGTTTCTATGGAATTTCTCTTAACAGCAGCGGGATGCTCCTTCACCACAATTAAATCTCCTCCCAGTGACTACTGTCTGACTGCAGACAGGATTTTGGATTTTCTTGCACTCAGCTTGATCCAATAATGATTAGAAAGATAACTGTCTTCCAGTGTTGCTGGCTGGTTCTTCTCTGTAGTCCATTTTGGATACTTTACAATGAATGTTATAATATAATCATATTATATTTCTTTGCTTTAAATATCCTTCAAATGTAAAGAAATTTCTTTAGGCAGGTCAATTAGACCCATTCCATTGTCTCTTTGGTTACAAAAACATGAAAGAACGTAACAAAAAAAAAAATAAAAGCCTAGTTCCCTGTTATTCCTCTGCAGTACCACAGGGAGGGAAATCTGCTTCCGCTGTTAGCAGCAGCACCACTCGAGGAGCCTACTCACAGAAGTGCTGGAAGTCATCAGTGTACGCAGGTAACTTTTGTAATCAAAGAGATGTGGGAAAAGAAAAAGAAAAATATTAAAACTCCAGGTCTGGGAAACTAGGAGATAAGGACTCTTAGCTGACTACCTTAAGCTTCATCGTATCTTATCTATGAAACAGGGTGGAGTGGTAATATTTTCCATGCCTTCTACTTTAAAGCCTGCTCAAAAGTGCATTTGTAAATCACTTTGAGATCTTTAGGAGATTTGCTATGTGTAATAATTATAATCTCCAATTCCACCTACTGTTTGAATCTCATCCGCCCTTACAAAAGAATATAGTTTATGCCACTTCCTATTCTGTCGTAAATGTTCCTCCATACAAATGTTTCTTTTCACCCCAGAGGCGTGGAGCACTTCAGAGGTGTGTGAAATAATTATATATGTCTGTGAACTGCTAGCATTTTGCCATAAAAAGAACTGGGCTATTTCTTATTTTGTTACCAATTTGGTTGTCTATTTTCAAACGCGAATTTGAAAAATAGCATCCATTCAATTAGTAATTTTTATGTTATTGTACAAATCTGCATTCAAAACAGTCTAGGTTTTGGTGCAATGGTGCTTGGTCTCATTTGGCTAACACAACTGTGGTTATGGTATAAGATAGAGCAGCGTGAATAATCCAACTGCTTTCCCAAAGAGAGAGACATAAAGAGACTATTTCACTTCTGAGAAAGATGCAAAGCAGAAGATTGTCCCCATTTGGGGTCCAGCTTATGATATGTTCTTCCTTTTTGATCGTACTCATTGCAAGAGCTCTAAATGCTGTATTGTTACTTTATTTCAAGTGTGGGCAAAGAAAATCAAACAAGTAAGAAATGGTGGAAGACAGTGAACGGTACTCACAATTTCATTGTAAGTGGGGTCAGAGCTTTTTGGAGCTGTCCTTGTTTTCCTTCGACTGACCTCATAAGGATCCGGCAAAAGATAAAATTCAGCATGTGCACTTGGGGCAGAGCCATCTGGGAGGCGCTGAAAAACAAAACGGTCATAAATATGAATGCCCATGTTCTAGCAACGAAAACAAATAAAGAGAACCAAATGAAATCTGGACTTTAATCAGAAAGAGAAACATGTTACATTCTCAATATTCTCTTGGCTAAATTGGAGTGCTATTGCAGTAAACAACAGGAATTCTTAGAATTCAGCTTAATATTGAATCAGGAAAATAGAAATGAAATAATACAAGAACGAGGTAAAATTGCCTAGCTTTAATATTTTACGTTCTGATGGAAAACCCTTAAGCCTCAATCTACTTTAACTCAGCTTAATCTGATACAAAGTCTATCCCTTCCATTTTCCAGAGCAATGCATAGAAACTGGATTCTAGCCAGTAAGCTCCTATTGATTTTAACCCCTAAGTAGCAGTGCTGGTGCTGGGGAGAACTTATTGTTTCTAAGGGTGTTTCATAAAGCTTATTACTACAGAAGAGCCAGGAGCATTTCCTGCAGCAATATGGGCAGAACAGGATTCTTGTAACAACAGTCTTTCCGATCTCTCCCATCACACAGCTGCAAACGCTCTTTAATTTTCCAGTTCAGATTACTGAACGATATTCCAGATATTCCATCTTATGGTAGCTACTCGAGATCAGAGACAATCTATTAACCAGGCTCAGTCACGAGCTAATGCTGGTGGGTGGAGAGTTTTTTGATAACTTCTGAGCAGCTGTAAGATTATTCCTAAAGCAACATTACGGTTACCCAGAAAACACATTGGTAGTATGAGAGGCTTTAAAAGAACACACAAGAAACACAATCATGAAAAACTATGGAACAGGTATCTTGCCAGCTTATGTCACTTAGTGCTGAGCTTATAATTAAGCAGAAACCTTTGTGTTGGGAACACAGTACACAATCAGAAAGCACAAAATGGGACATATCAAAATATCAGCAATTTTAATTGTATTACCAGCATTTTAGGCAGCAAGTTTACCTGACAGCTCACAGGCAACCCAGTGACAGGACGCAAATGAAAATGCAGGCAAAACGAAGAGATCTTAAAACGTTTGGAACGGATGAACCCAGAGCATTACACAGGCAGTTGCATTTATATTTCCCATTGTAATTTAACCTGGCTCAGAGTAAAGTACTTTCTCAGATTTTGATTATTCACAGTATGTGTCTAGAAATATGGGCTTTCTACAGGCATTATCAACAACATATCTTTGTGATAGGAGAAACCGCTGGTGTCCTAGCAATAAATAACTTCTCTATCGGGAAGAAAAACAGTGCTTGTGTGTGTGAGCAACCTGTTCTTGCACAACAAATCTCTGTTTTTTGTTGTCTGAAATGATCCTTCAGGGCAAATGATGTGGTCAACTGCAAAGCTTATTATTGTTATCATTAACACTATCCAGCATCAAAGGATGCACGACTCAAATCATTACATATTGTCAGCACTATGTGAACGATTAATGTTACTGTTGCTAAGCTCCCCAAAGCACACCTGATTTAAAATATACATGGGATTTAGATAGATGGGAGTCAATGGCCAAAATCAGAATGCCATTAAATGGCAGTGAAACTAACAGGTATCTTCTAGGACAGAGTACCATACTGTTAACGGAGGATTCATAATTTACAGTGTGCATTTGAAAGCCCATCTCTATTGATCTTGTACTATACTAAAACTTCAATCAAGGATTACACATAACAGTAAATTGAACAGTCTCTTAAAAATCAGGAAGGAGAAAGAAATGCAGCCTTAAATACCAGTCCAAGCATCCAGGATCCTAACTGTAATCAAGCTCTTCCCCTCCCAACGAGTAGATAAGCATGGCCGTAACTTGAAGGTCAACAGATTTTAGTTGTTTCAAACAAAAAAGGGAACACGGTTCAAAAAAAAAAAGGAAAAGGGGCGGTCAATCTTGAAGAAAACCTTATCAGCTCCACTGCTGAGGCCCAGCACAATGATCTTCACTATCTCAAGCATGGAAATACAGTACAGGGAGAGTCTTGTAAAATGTCAGGCTTTATAAATCATCCCAGCAGTGTATTGCCTAACCAGGGACCGTGTCAGAGCTAATTCTGAAAGCTGAGGTCAGCGGCAGCTGCAAAGGGCACCGGTGGCTGAGGAGCCCAGATGGTAGGTAAGGGGCTACGAAGGTAACAGAGGGCGGCTGCGTCCATCCAGTTCTAGTGGCCCTTGAACCACCCGGCTCGAAGTCACTTTTGCTGTGCCCCACTGCACACCTCAGGACAACAAAGGCACAGATCACTGTCAGCGTCGTTTGCATTTGAAACAGGGTCAGTCAGACACTCGCCTGCCAGGGAAAGAATCCCAGCTGATTGCCAAGTGTGATTGTTTAACAGGACCAGGGTATCCTGAAGCGCATGCGATGAAAAAAAAAAGTCAGATAAAATTGTCAGTACACCTTTGAGTTGCTCCTTGTACCAGGCTAGCAATGCTGGCACATTATCTAGCCGTCAGCCAGCTAACCGGCCTCCATCAGCCAACTCCTCCCAAAATTTAAGGATGGCACTTTGCAGTAGTGCCGCGGCCGTATGAAACACGGACAGAAAACCCACTTCCTCACTATCCCTTTGAATGTAGCTAATACATGCTGAAAGAGGTGAGTGGGAGGAGAGGGTCAAGAGAGAAAATCAAAAAAAGAGAATATTTCAGCGATTCAGAGAAGAAAACTCAAGGCAGAGCAGTTGCTCTGGGATCTTTCAGAGCTAAAACAAAGCCACTTTTCATGAATAGTAGCAATCAGCAGCCAGACTGTTAGAGGTAATTTAAACTGCAGCCACCTGAATTCCAAACAGACATCTTGGTTCTGGGTGTTGGGTTTTTTCCCCCCCCGGCTTTACAGATAACATTATCCCACTTCACCTTCCCTTGTCAAGGAAAGGCAAACAGGCCACTCCGAATTCCACACTGTCCCAATTCTCCACCTGCAGCGGCGCTGTTATGCCATCAAGCGATCAAAAAGCTTCAGCTGAGCACTCTTCAAGCGGGATCACATCTTCCATTTCTCAGCTGCCCTCCTCTGCCTCCTGACAGGACACAAAACACCTAACGAGGGCCTCTTAACTGTTAAAAGGGCTCTGTCCCACTACACACTCGACATTCAAAACCACTGAGGAAGAGCAGGCATAAATCAGCCATGGCTTTACAGCAGCAGAGTCTGGGCAGCTCATATGATGAGTTTGTGTTGGCTTCTCTTTCGATTGCCACAGTAGTTGAATCTTTTTCTTGTAGAGACCCTGCTTCACCCAAGGATTTCTTGAGACAAGACTTGCAATGGCCGTGGAAGGAGGTGTACTTTGCTGGACCCTCCCCTACCAGGACCAAAGAGGGATCTCGGCAGTTTGAGAATCGCAGGGCGAAAACAAGAGTGGGACTAACACGGCAGAAATATCTTTTTAAATCTAAAGTAGGTGAAATTTGAAGTAAACTGTTTTATTAAGACAACTTGACATGGCAGGCAAAAATCCCAAACTTTCGGGCAAACTAGTACTTTCTCAGGCTTTCGCATGTGAGTTGAGCATTTGTTTGAATGAAGGAGAATGGAGAAAACATCAGAATATTTATTTTTTCCCTTTCTAAAGATGATGTCTTCTGTCATATTGCAGTGTCGCATTCAGTGAGCAGAACCCCCAACCCCCAGGATTATCCTTTCACTTCTAACTCAGACTGCATTGGCACATTTATAAATTTAGGTGATCATGAAGCATACCTGACCTAAATGCCAGTCTCATTTGCACCAAAGAACCTCTGTTCTGGTGGGCCCACTATAAACACAGAGTAAGATTTCTAGCAGACTTACGTGTAATTCTGAAATCCAGCAAACCCCCTTTTTGTTATTATTAATGGATCAAAAATCACTGACTTCTGTCTATAGACGAGGCCTGAAGGAAAATCAAAGGGTACCTTGGGAATGGCATTTTGCACTTTAACTGCTCTCAAAAACCTTTAGAGCTTGAGATCAAGCAAACAGAAAAACCACAGTTTTAGATTGAATTCTATTATCTTTAGTTCTGTAGTAATTTCATTAACCTCAAAATAAAGGAAGTTACTTTACCTTCCTTTAAAAGAAGTTACTCCCCATTTAAATGACTGTCTTAAATCTTGGATTGTGTATGCTTGTAAATAAATTCAAGCTATAAAAATCCATAAGGCTGGAAAGGTATAAAACCGAGTTCCCAACAGAAATGCCATAGCTCTCCTACGCTATGGACAAAAAGAAACGCCAGTAATTTTGATCTGCCAATAAAAAAAAATTTGAGTTGAATTTAGAAGATGACTCCCTCTACTTCCTTCAAATACAAACGAGCCACTACTGAACAATTTTCTCAGAGAATGACCTGCCTACTTGACCCTGATAATGGCTCATGTTTTTAAGAAACTCAGTTACAACTGCCTGTGTATATGTTTAAAAAAGCAGTTTATTTTTGAAATGTTATTTTCTTCTAAAGTCAGGCAGAAGGTGATGAAAATATTTGAGAATGAGAGGGAGTGAGGGAGAGGAAATAATACTCTGGATTTACTTCTCTTCACATCTGTAATTCAATACTGTTAAACTAATATAGACCCGTATCTGTTATGGCTGTGTTCCATTTTTCACTACAATTTTATTTTCCAAAACCAAAAAAGTATTGATATTTGTGTACAGAAACCCACACAGATAGGTTATGTCCCATGTAATTTAATTTTAAATATACTAGCTGGGAAATAATAGATGAAATTAAATTAATTTTTTCCACAAGAATTACGTTATCCTAATGACTTTTCTCCCTTGATCATTACTAACCATCCACAACTGGATTCTTTGTTAGCATTACAAAAGGCCTAACTACTTCAAAATTTGCCATATATTAAACTATGAAATTTAGCAGCCAATACGAGTACTGGGCCTTACTCAGAAGAATTTTAAGGAAAATTTTATGATTTTTAAAAAATACACTTTAGGGATAATTTACTGTAATGCTTTTTAAAACTCACCTCTTCCTAACTAACATCAAATTTTCTTTTTAGGTGACTATTGCCTCAAATTTAAATCATGTCATCAGTTTCTCTTAGTGTTAGACATGCAGATATTTTTCCACCTTTTGTCCCAGAGTGAAACAGATTCATGGCTCTGGAACGTTTGATACTTCCAGCTGCTGTTCTCTTTTCCCCATTTTTCATTTTCAACCATCTTGACAAAAATAGAAAAATGATCAAAGGTAACTCGTATTAACTAATGCCACCTTTCCTCCTCTATAAATAACTTCCTTTCTTCCCTCAAAATTAATTTCCTGGACATCTTCAAATCTCAGTTGCTTTCTTCCCCTTCTTCAATGAAAAAAAGGAAATCCAGGCTTTAGAAAGGCCCCCAAATTTAAAAAAAAAAAAATAAAAAATCTTTCACTTTGTCCAGTAGCTCTAACTCTCAGTTTTCCTATCCTTTACCTTCATTTTATGTTTTTCTCGTACATTCACTGCATTGAGAATTTATCTTCTACCTAGTGAAGAAAGGACTACAAAATATCCCTTAATGTTTAATATTGAAATATCCTTACACCTTCAAAAATCATATCACTATAGCAAATGATCGGAAAAAAACCTTCACATCTACAAAGCAAAATGTTTACACAAGTGCAGATATGGGGCAGATTTGATTATTATCCAATAAAGGAGGATTAAAAAAAAAAAAAAATCCATGGAAGAATTCACCCTTGCACCCCAGCAATCTGTTTAAATTACTAGCTGCCTCTCGACTAAATTAAAACTAGTAAGAAATGTGGAAAAGCCATCACTGCTGCTACATTGTCTTGGAACTTAGCAGAGAAAGGCTAAGCCCTGTCTTTGTACGCTGCTGCTTAATTAACAAATACAGCCTCTGCCTTAGGAAAAGATAACATGCTCTGGGCTAATTCTAAATTTAAAGAGCTGAGAAAACAATCAGCACTAAAACAATGATATTACAAAGCAAGAGGGTCCTTCAAAAACACAGTAAGATATATAAACCTTCAGGACAAACGGGATTGCCGTGTGAACGGGCGGTTGTGTTGTTACTTCATAAATCCTAACGTGGGACTGAGGACCCTTCCTTGTTTTTCCTTTGAGCTCTGCAACTCCCAAAGCACTGAAGACCTCTTTCCTCTGCTGCTACTAAGTGTTTAGTTTTCCTGCCACAACAGATTTTCAAATTACTTCAAATAAATTCAAAATAAAATCACATTTGCAGTAATTAAATAATAATCACAAAAGAAGATAATCCACCATATCGCTGTGGTGCACCCTGCACTGTCTGCTATTGGCAAGAAAAAACAGAAAAGCAACTGGTCAAAAGTGACGGCACAAATAAGGTATTTTTTCCCCAAAAAACTGCTTTTTTCACCTAAAATTTGAAAACATTTAACTGCTTCTCTGCAAGATAAGCTTTATTTTATTGTATTTTCTGATCCCAATTTTTTCCCCCTCTTCTCTGTGAGCAACTTCATTCCTAATCCTACCTTCTTTCCTGTATCTCATGCATGCATCTGGGTACGTACGGAAACAGAGAAGACACATTGTGACAGGGGTCACTGGCACGGAGGTCAATGGCAAAGCAACAAAAAAAGAAATGAAGTTTATCTCAATTTAATGTAGGGAAATAAAAGGTATGTTGCTTCAGAACAACATATATTTTGTTTTGGGGAAGTTCTGGAAAGTATTTTTTGAGCAGGCAATTTCCACCTTTCAGAAAGAAAGCCAGGAGACTTAGTGCCAGCGGTGTCAGTGGAGCAAGACTGCAGACGGCTTCGTCATTTACTATGATAAAAATGCAGAGGCGCTCTATCCGTGTTATTGATTTTAATCTCCAAATATAGCTTATTCACTTTGTGCAGTCCAGTATCTTCAACATCCTCATCAACCTGCCTGTTCTGCATGTAGCTTGTGAGTGCACCAAATGGGCGAACCGCGGGGGCTGCTAATACACAAATAAACAGTGCTTTTGTCACCATAGTTTATCCCAGCCCTTTCTCTCTCAAGTGAAAGAAGGCTTTTTGGACAAAAAAAAGTGCAGGTTAACTGCTTTGGCTTTGTTTGTAGTAGAGTAGCAAGGACTTGTGCAGACTATCTGTTAATATATGGTATGCCTCATTACTAACAGGGAAAACAATGCTGGCAAAAATAGGATCAAGAGCCATCCTGAGTCACAAAATCTCTACCAAGTGAACCAGCCAATGCTCTCCAGGGTCTCCTGGCTGTCAAATGGGAAAAGCTAATCCTCAGTCACTGAGGCAGAAGGGAAGCTTCACAGCTAACACCCTGCAGCAAACATACCGGTTCTGGGCAAAAATGTCAAGGTGTTGACCTATTCCAGTGTATATGTGACATAGAATTGTTTAGGTTGGAAAAGACCTTTAAGATCATCAAGTACAACCATTAACCTAACACTGCCAAGTCCACCGCTAAACCCCGTCCCTCAGCTCTCCATCTACCAGCCTTTTAAATAGCTCCAGGGATGGTGGTAGTTAAAAGAATAGTCTCCAATACTGAGCCTTGGGGAACACCACTTGTGAGCGGCTGCCAACTGGATTTAACTCCGTTCACCACCACTCTTTGGGCCTGGCCACCCAGCCAGTTTTTTACCCAGCAAAGCGTACACCCACCCAAGGCATGAGCAGCCAGTTTCTCCAAAAGAATGCTGTGGGAAGTGGTGTCTAAACTCTAGGTAGAAAACATCCACAGCCTTTCCCTTGTCCACTAAGCGGGTCACCTTGTCATAGAAGGAGATCAGGTTTGTCAAGCAGGACCTGCCTTTCATAAACCCATGCTGACTGGGCCTGATCGCCTGGTTGTCCTGTATGTGACACATGATGGCACTCGAGACTTCCCCAGCACCGAGGTCAGACTGACAGGCCTGTAATTCCTCGGATCCTCCTTCTGGCCCTTCTTGTAGATGGGCATCACATTTGCTAGTCTCCTGTCAAATGGGACCTCCCTGGTTAGCCAGGACTGCTGATCAAGGATGGGAAGTGGCTTGGTGAGCACCTCTACTAGCTTCTTCAGTGTGTGTGGGTGCATCAAGGGTTGGTCTGGCTAGAACTCACGCATGACCTTTCTTCAGCCATTAAACGCTAAAAGGGACAAATTCCACCTTCACTTACACTGGGATAGAACTGACATCTGCAATTTCAGTGATATTGCAGTGATCTGCAATACAATGATATCTGCAAATTCAACAACTGATAAGCCATTTCAGTGGCATCAGGGGCGCTGGCACAGCCCTGCACCACTGTAGCACGGCAGAATTTGTCTACTGCTCTCCATCAGAGACTAACTAGAAAAGTGCTCTGCTGTTAGGGATTTTTTTTTAAAGGAACAAGAATTATTTGTTAAATATTAACAAAACCATTTTTTTCTTTCTTGTGAGGTTCTGGGAAACAGGCTGGATCCCAAAAGATTCAGGGTTTCCTAAGAACTATGTAAAATGCTTCTTACCTGCTGAAGTCATTTGAGAGAAAAGCCCACCTAACTCCCAACAATCTCCAGTGAAATGGGAAAGAGTCTGTACAACCACGTGACTATATCTGTCAGGTAAAACAGGCTCATGCCTTTTACTGACCATCGTCAGTAGCAGAGGAGGGCTAGAATTTAGCTCCAGCAAGTAATGATACAGCTCTGTGTGCATTTACTATTTCTGAATTAACAAAAACGAAACAGAAAAAGATGTCTTAGAATGGCTTGTGTCCCTCAGTGTAAATCCTGAGCTCTGAGACTCCTCTAACACTTCACCAGTACTCAGCACTACATTACTGGGTACTTCACATAGCACCACGTGGGCATAAAAAAATTCCCGAGGCTGCAAAAATAATATAAAAGAAGGTAACTGGATAAGCAGAAGTGCGAATGTATTAAATGTACAAATCCCAGTAAAAGATCTGAGCAAGAATCACACAGAAGTTTTTTTTCTGAAGGAGAAGGAGGTGACAAGACATGTTCTAGATTCCTGAACCACATGCTGTATTACTATCTTTAAGTCATTTAAACTTTGCTTTTTTTGCATAGATGAAAGAAATCAAGTTTCAGTCATACTTTAAAATTATATTATTCCACGGATAAGCAAAGTTGGTGCAGGGCATAGAATGGAGAGAGAAGATTTCATGAACAGATCTCTGAAGCTTTTATTCCAGAATTACCACCAAGCCTGTAAAGAAGTTAATTTCCATCGTGTTCAACCCTGTATTATTGTTGTGCTTGGAACATTTAATTTTCAGATGACTATTTAGTCGCAGAGTCTATGCCACTGGCTGAGATAAGACTGATTTCGTGTGGACCCTTAGAAACACAGATCCCAGGATTCCTTCTGTCTTGAATAATGCACAGGAGAGAACAAATACTTAAGACAACATGCGCATTTTGCTTTTCTTTTGAAATCGCTCAGGATTACCACCACTGCTGCCTGTTAGAGGGCACGAAGGAAAATTAGCCTTTGAGAAAAGAAACACAAGTAAATGCTGTTCTGATTCTATCTCTTTGTCACATACATATTCTTTCCTCTCCTTGCCTAGGCACAGATAGCAAGTGAATATAAAAATGCATAAAGAAATAGTGACACTATTATCTGTGTCTTCGCCCTGCACTATTTTTCTTCTCAATTTCTAAATTTGTTAAAAAAGTCTGTATGTGCCCAATCCAGACTATTTTAAATTTCTCAAACTGTACAGAGCCCCCTCCACTTTTCTTTAGATTATTCTACAGCTTGCCATCTCCCTTTGTAAGAAAGCGTTTCATTACACAATGCATGCAATTTCTCCTCCTTAGTTACCTCTCATTACTTCTACTTACGCTCTTGCTCAATGTCCTAAACAATTCCTCTTGAACCTTGCTGTCTTCTCTCTTAAATATTTGCACAATTGTGTCCTTGTTAGCCTGTTCTTAACTAAGTTAGGTTTTAGTAACAATAAATCACTCCTGAAGAATCAATCAGTCCCAAGTAACTCTACTGAGAGCTGTTCTTTGAACCAGTATTCTCGTTTTAAAAAAACATCCTGAGAGAAATATTTTCCTATCAAAGCCTTATAAAGATGAACTACTTTCCTTCTGCACCATGACACCAGGATCTGGCCTTTCTCATTGGCATCTCTCACAGCAACCTCATGTCTCACCATTGGCTTGTTTTATCTTCACATTACTGTGGGATATAGATCTATACCTCCCCAAGGAAATACTACTCATTTGTCCAAGCTGGTTGTGGGGTTCTGGAAATGACTTTTATTCTCTTGATCTCGCTCTGTCTCCACTATTATTTTTAATGTTTTCTTCATTTGCAAGCAATGGCAAATTTAATTTATGTTCACCTTCATCTCCCAGATAACTCATCTTACTAAACAGAGCTCACTGTTGTTGCTTTCTTTTTTTTTCTTTCTAATTCAACACATATCAGCTACATAGGGAATTACTTATTTAAAAATTAGCAGCTAGAATTTAGAGCTGAGGCAGTACTGCGACTATGACAGATTAGAGGGTTTAACAAGAAATAACAACACAACTTTCTGTACAACATATTTGTCAAGCACCTTTCATAACAAATATGTTGGAATCCAACAGTAATCCCTGTGCCACAAGAACAAATCTCATCTCTTCCCGATTTAAACTACTGCTGAGTAGTAGTGCCCTTTGTTTATACTCAGTCCAAAGGAGAACACAGTCTATCTAAACTAATTTCCATATATTTTTTAAAGAAAAGCATTTTCTATGAATATAAAATGAAATCCAACTTCTTTATAAGCTAGGGTTAGTACAAGAGCTTTCTTTCCATGGCTTTTTATTCTGTTTATCTGTGCCAGTCTAGGGAGAACTCCATCTGAATGTGTTCCTTCCATCGGCCAAGCTGCTGATTTTATGCTGTCACCAATACTTTCTAAATAACTTTTTTTCATCTCAAAGAGGTTTTTTTCCACTTGTTTTCCATCCCTGGATGACCGACCATGCTTGGTCTACCTATGCAACTTCTTCCCAATCCCTGTTGGCTGATCCATGGGCTGCAGTAAAGAAAGCAAGATACATTCATAATAGTCTGAAAGCATAATGTGGCTTTTTATTTAATTGGCAGGCATTGCCTTGCTGGCAGGTAATATATTTTCCATTTAAATCTATATAATGACGTTCATAAAGTGTAAAAGTTAGTGGGCTCATGAGAGGAACGATGGGAACCAACCAAGAGCGAACAAAAATCCCCACCTCTTATACCCACCTCAAGCTAGAGACAAAACCCAGCAAAGGCAGCGGAGCATCTACCTGTACCTTACGTAGGAACTTCCCTCCAGCCCTGCACCTGCAGGCTTAGAAATAGATTTCATCCCTGTGGTTTAGGGAAAGCTTGGCTCTCACCTTTCTTCCCAAAGCATTTAAGCCATCACGTCTCTCACAAACGTTTTTGGAAGCAATTTGTACTCGGATGGTGTAAGACACGAAGTGGAAAGAGGCTGGATGTCTGCATAAGCCTAAAGCTGATTACTAATTCGTCACCCACATATCAGCTATCCCAGAATCATTAATCACCAAGAGTGGTACATGACAGCTTCAGAGCTTTTATAAAAGGAAAGCTGGAAGTAGTTTTGGAAAGTACTGTAAGAGTTTATTTTTCTTCCAGCAAATTTTCCCCCTGTAAAATTCGTTCTGAATTCATCACCCACACACGCTTTCCTGAATTCTAGCAACATTTTACATTTATTGGCATGAGGTTCAGGATAAGTTGGCTTTGTTTCTCCTCCCCACTACCCCTGAGGAGTTATTCTGTCCACAAGAAGTAATGGGCAAAAATATTTAGCAGCGAGGATTGAAAGTTTAGCTGCTTATCTAGAAAAACAGGGCATGCCTGAAGTCATGGCAATGAAGTCGGCAGGCAAAGCAGACTTCCTTCTGAGCCTACGCTGAAACCCTGTTCCCTTCTGGTTGTCTGTGAAGCAGGGAAAGAAATATATAAGCCAACCTGCTCTGAACTTCAGAAATGGCTACTCCTTTTGCCTCTGGTGTCTTTTTGAACAGGTGAGCAAGCCCAGCAGTGCAGCAGTCGGCAGCCCGGCTGTTCCTGGCTGTGCATATGTAAGTCTGTGCTATGTAAGACCTGGAATAGCCTCGATATCCCCCACGATCTGTGCTGGTTCATACAGATGAATGGAACTGGACTTGAGCATTTCAAGTTCAAAACCTATGTGACCTCAGGAAAAAAAGGAAAGT
>VWZL01003335.1:0-28836 GCA_013396915.1 Stercorarius parasiticus
TTAGGATAACAAGAAAGATATTTCTCAGGCATGTTAAATAAACTGGTGAAAGTTTTGTCCATAAGAATGTAGACACAGAATATTCATCTGCAACTTATTTTGGAAACATACACAACTTCTACAAATTTCACTTACTCTAGAGTAGGTTTTGTTTGTGACCATCCATAAAGGCTGTGGACATCGTAGTGTCTAACTGGGGTACCGTCTGGAAGATATTGTTGACCTTCCATGCATGGTGTTTTGAAAGCTAATCCTTCTGACCTGTATCCCAAATCTAACAGGAAGGGAACAAAAATATTAATTTTAAACAATGAACATTCAATAATGATTTGAGTTACTTTTTCTTAATTTTCATAATTTCTTTGGCATTCGCTCACTTTTAGACATATATACTGTCATTTATTTATTTGTAATTATAAAAATGGCATTTCCAAAATGGAATATTTCTAATATTCCTATGTAGGCATCTGGGTCTGTAAGTGCGTTACTAGCTCAGTTACAGATGCTCTTGCTGAAGAGGCTCAAAAAGTAAACAGCGTATATCCAAATTCAGAAGATACTCCAAATCTTTGTAAACATTGTCATATCATCCATATAAACAGAAAACTGTGTATGGCAGAGGGTATGGTCCATGTCTGAATATTAACTTCCTGACAATTTGTGAGAAATTATTCTTAATAACTGAAGAAACAGTAAGCAACAGGAGTGTGCTAATAAACCATTAATAAATAATTACTAATTAGTCCTACTTTACACAAGTACTTAAGTAAAGCGAAGCTAAGAAAGCTAAGTATTTCAAGTATTTGACCATACAGATAAATGGTAATGAGAGGAGACACGAGGATCTTTTCTAAATTTTTAATTAATTTTATTATTCATCTGAGAAAACTGCGAAACAGAGAACTACATTCTCTACCATACCTAAAGCAAAGCACCGAGATATAAAATAGATATCAAAAATCCATATGCAGACAAGTAGCTGAAAATAACTTTATTTTTAAAAGGTGCCATGCAGTTACTGCTCCCACTGAAACAGGTGGGGTTGAAGTGTGCCTATAATCTCAGAAATAAAGGGCCACTTTCAGTTAGGAGTTGTGGTTTTATATACCTAACCTCAGGCATTTAAGCCACATATACCATATAAGAAATTACGTAGTAACCAGAATGACCTAAAACTGTTTTAAGGAGTGATCAAACTTACTAGGTATGTATGGTGGCATATTTAGGAGGTCATTTCTACACCCACCAATGGCGCCATTCATAAAAGCTGCGGGTTCATTCATGTCCTAAAAACACAGAGAAAACCTGATGGTATTTGCTACACATTTATAAAACACACTAAATTCTAAATTACAAACAAGCAGCACTGTAGAAGTCCTCAGGCGCCCTCGCCAGTGCAGTCTCAGGCTACCGTTCTATGTTTTCTTGAGGCGTTCACATGTGGCATGGTGCAGGGACAGGGAGACGCAAAGTGTATCAAGGGAAGAACAGTGAGTCTGGACTCCGTTTTCCCCATGCAGACAGTGTCACAGTGGAGCCATGATACACTGAGGCACGGCAAGTGTACAACCTAGAGCCAAAGCGGGGCCTTTGGCTGGGGTCTCAGGTTCTGCCTGGTGCTCTGCTTGCTTTCCCTCCTGCCTAGTTTTTTATTTTACTTAATGGCAATTTAACGCCAGGTATCCCCTGAGCTTCAACAGCAGTACATATACTGTGAAATGTGGTGCACTCTGCTAGTGCCTGGCAGAGGAAAAAAAATAATCCAGAAATCTAATGCATTTCTACACTTACAATCCACAGGCCATCAAACTTGATGCTTCTTGAGGCGTTGGTGGGATTGTTGTAGAACTCCAGGATTTCTCTCTTCCACCACGCCACTGTGGAATTGCGGAAGAAGTCTGGGAAAGCAGCGTGTGCTCCATAGAGCTGTAAAAATAGTAGGAAATCAAAACAGATACAGACTGAAAGCGACCTGCTGTTAAAATGTTAGAATTTGTTTAAAAAAATTTAAAAAATAAAAAAAAAAATTACTTGTTCCCTAACTTTTTTAGCTCTGTTAGGAAGGCTAGCCAGTTTCTGCATCTTATTCCTCCCACTAGAATTACCAACTAATTTGCAGCTATCTTCCTTAATTAGCGTGCCACTCTGTCTAGGTATGAGTCCATAAACAAATCTTATCAACATTTACCTGTATTTGGGTTTGCTCAGGCAGTGACTCATTGACTTGTACATTGGGAAGGAATGGCCAGACCTGAGGACAAAGAACATTTTAAAATAATCAAACCACACTGAATATAAACTGAGCATCAGCAAGAGACAGATAGAACAATTCTTCCCTGATACCTATGCAAAGACAACACAAACTGAAGACAATTCAGTCTGTAGTATTTATTCAATGTGTCATTTACAGCCAGGCATGAATATAGCATTAGCACTTTCCCCCTGTGGCTAGCACTGAAGTCTAGGCTGACATGTTGCTTGCTTGGATACAGGATGCCTCTACTGTCATCATCTTTTTAAGAACAGTACCTTGGAATATATAATGTCATTGGTATTGGGCCATTTTATGAAGACATCGTCCTGCACACCTCTTGAGAAGGTAGGATAATTGGTTTCATTTCCAGAGATGGATGGATCCTACAATAAAAACACATTTACCCTTATGTTCAAAAAACAAGTTTAGAAAAGCTGTTGAATATATGCTGCATTCTGCAATGATATATTGAAATTCAAAAGCAGTATTCAAAACTGACCAGGATAATGATAAATCTCATTCCTTGTTCTTTTATTCTGTTAATCAGAGCCGGTAATCCAGCAAAGCGTGTGCCAATGGTGAAGTCCAGTTGCCTTTCCATATGGTCAATATCTACATATTGGACATCCTGCAGTTCACAAAAACAATTAATGTAAAATGATTTTTTTCTTTTTCCCCAAATATGTATTTATTGAAAATCTGCTAAAATAAGTAAACTACTGAACTTTTGAACTGTAAAATTGGAAGCATCTGTAACTTTAAGGTAAAACTATTAAATGAATATTATACAACCTATCAGCAAGTCCATTACAAAATAAACCTTTCACTACTGCATCTAGTCTGAGGGTAGGAATTAATACGATAGATAAAAAAATCCTGGTTTTGTGCATATGTGTATGTCCACAGAAACTGCGTGTATGCTACCGTATCTATAAGGAAACAGTTGTTCTGCGTTGAAACGGTGATGTTAATTATATTTAAAATGAGTCACATCATTAGTTTTACAGTATAATTTTGTTAGATCTATGTGCTATTCCAACTTTCCAACAAAAACCCATGCCAAATCATAACTAACTTGACACAGAGCAATATACCATTGAAACAATGCTGCTTCATTTTCTTTTCTGCCCTTTTTTCTTGTTGATCACTGCTCCTTCATAGCCAGCATGGCGAGAGCCCATGACTGACTAAGGCATCTGCGTGCTTCTTTGGTATGAACAATAAGGAAAATAAAGGACCCTAAGGCCTACATTTAACATGGCCCAGAGTGTGCAGAGATGTTCAGCTCTGGCATAAAACATAGTCTGCTCTACTCTACCATGGTGGTGGGTTCTTTTGGTTGGTTTTTGATTTTGTGTTTAAATGGTCTTAGTTAATACTCTGAAGTCAAAAATTAAGGCTTGAGCTCAAATGTTAACTGCTACCAGCGTACATGGGGAATCCTAGCTCTCTGCATGTCCTCCACCAGTTGGGCGATTTCCGAGTCATTCCTGTATCCATAGCGGCACAACTGGAATCCCAAAGACCAGTAGGGTGGCATGACTGGTCGTCCAATCAGCTAAAAATAAGAAAGAATATTTGTGGTGAGTAGGTGAAAACAAAACAAACCAACCAAGCAAACAAAACCCAATATTAGTTTGTAACAGAGTAAGAATCCTACCGCAGTGTACTCCTGAACAACAAGTTCTGGCGTTGGGCCTAAAACCATGTAGAAGTCAAGAATTCCTCCAGTGGTGCGGTATGTCAGGGCAGGGGTTGGCTGGACCGTCACATCTGGAAATGGAAGAAGTGAAATGAGAAAAGGATGCCTGGATTAGCCACTGTTGCAAAACACTGACCATAAAACACAATGAGAAAATAAAGTGGAGGTTTTCTTACCCATTGCATTGCTGTTAAGGAAGAGAACACCATGGGCATTGCCATCTTCTTCCAGAGCCATGTAAAATGGATGGTGACCATAGGAATTCAAGTGGTACTGCAAACAAAGTAAAATACATTTTACTGGGGAAGCATCACAAGCATTAACTTATTTACATTTGCTAATAAATTTAATAAAAGACCAGACACACAACTGCCAAACATAACAACAAATAAATTCCAAAAATATATACTTACACCCTACATAAGTACAAAACATATCTTTAGAAGATCACTTTCAACTTCACAATTTGAGTCAGTCTTGTTCAGATTGACCAGGCAGGAAGGAAAGCAAAGGTATTACTGCCTTTAAAACTGGCTAATGAGAAAGTGCTTCCCCAGGACAAAACTTTCCCTTCTTTTCAAACAGTAGCAGGTGTCTATATGATGAGGAGATGCTGGTGACATTCTGTTATGTTTCATTTACTCAAAAATATATTGAAACCTGAACTGGAAATTAGAGCTATAATTAACCACCACTGTTTCATTGTCATTCCCTGCAAATTGCAAACATTGTGCTATGTTGTAGGAAATGACACAAGTATACACATAGACATAAGATTTCTGGTTTACCTCTGTAAGTACAAATTTAACCCTGTAGTAGCAGGAGTTGTCCTGACTCATATCTAACTTTCAGAATAATTAGCTGAGGAGAATTAAAAAAAGGAGGAATGCGCTGTTGTTTCTAAGCCATTTGTTGTCTTCTGATATCTGACTCAGGGCCTCCAAACATTGGTCTTGCTGGTTGCAAAGGATAGGTTTAGAGAAGAGGGTTGTCATTGAGACACCATCCAAATTATAAGCCACAATAAATACGATCAAAGCCAATAGGTGTGTCCAGTACCAGCAAACATCCACTGGACCTTAAAGTCCTGCTGAACACCTCCACATATTAGCCTCATTGGCCCAAAACCCGTATTTGCTTCTACTTACAGTAGGAGGCTGGTCCCTTGTGAACATTCCCCAGGAGTGCCAGCTCATGTTACGTCGAAACATGGTGTGCTCGTTTTCTCCAAATCCATATATATATTGGGATGCTAAGCGGGTAGAAATCTGAATGAACATGTCACTGAACGTGAAAGTGGGTAGCTGTGAATCCCAGCTAAAATGGAAAGAGGAAAATAAAAACAAGAATATAGCATCTTCAGTGCTGTGTTTAGGTTGCAGGCACTTTTTTTAGGCTACTCTTTTTCTCTGAAAATCTCACTCTTCAATAAAGGCAGAATAAAACTGTTACAGTTATAGAGAAAACTTAAAACATGTGAAATGGGGATGTCTAAGAATTTGATACACAGTCTAGAGACACAAAGTCCTCTCAGTCTCTCAGAGGGATATATATTATGCACAGGCATCGTATACGGCAAGTTGCATCATATTTTGGCAATTTAGTGAGAAAATGTGTTTCAAGAGAGTATGATCATATTTTCCTCCCATACTGATCCTTAGTGCCACATGGAATACAGTAAATAAGGCGCTTTTTACAGTTCACTGGACTTTTTGTGCAGATTGGACTGAAATTGTATTCATAGGTCTCATTTGTTGTAAATCAGCATCTTTACAGTTGGAAACCAAACTGCAACCTGATGATGCTCTGCCAAAGAATTATATCATTACAGGAGTCTGAATTGCAGTTTGAATGATTACTCTGGTTGGCCAAAAGCAACTCAGCTTGCAATTAAGTTTTGAGTACTTTAAAAAATGACATAAGAATGAGGTTTTTTTTAATAAAAAACATAACACACACAAGTGCTAACATAATTTTTCTCTGTTTTCTAGCTCTGATTTAACTTTAATCAAGGAAAAAAATGAAGCTCCTGTCAGACTTATTAGCTGTCACATTACCAACATCTAACTGCAAGTTAGTTGAGACACTACTTTCTTCTATTTTTTTTCCTAAGTATTTCCCAAAATTAAACAAAACGATGAGTCCTTAATGATCAACACTGTGGTCACCTAAGGAAAATCTTAGGAAGTGTAGAAGATCGTTGTCCCTTCCACATACTTGGGAACTACATAAGAAACAGGTTTTGGAGTTGTTTATGTTCTGCAGTTCAACATGTTGTAGAGAACTTTTAGCAAGTGTCAGGCTATGAAGTGATAGGGGAAAAACATTAGATAATGACAAGAAAAAATAGGATATTGCTCCGGGCGCCTCCTCCGTCCTCCCCCTGGCCAGTGCTCTCATACAACACAATGACAAAGCCATCTCTGCTGGAGCAGCATTTGGCAGACAGAGCCATTTCATGGTAAGGATACACAGGCCAGTCTTGAGGTATTTAAAAAGCAGTACACAAGAAAATGGTTTGGCTTGAAAAGAGCTAACAAAACCAAGAGAAATAAAATAAAACGATTATGGCTTACATGACTGTTCCTGTGCTTTTGCGCCAAACCTGTATACCAAATGGTTTTTTCTGAACTGATACTTCATACAGTCTTTCGTTGTCCGTGCTCATTGGGGAGCTTGGGAGATCTAGTGGTATTGGAACCTCGTATCGTGCATTTTGATAATCATAAATCTACAAAGTAAAAATCAGTTCATTTCAATGAATGAGTTGTTTGAAATCTTACCTACGGTGATAGAAATCTGAACTAAAATGAATACAGAGAATTGTTGAAAACACTTGCTGAGATGAATATTTTCTTTCAAGACATATTCTTTAACCAATTCTTTCATAGTATTTGATTTGGAGGAAAAAAACAAAACAAAACAAAAAACCAAAAGAAACCTTAAGGATTTGAAGTATATACCTATATTAAAATATAGGTGCATATATATGTATGATAAATACCTTTCTGATTAATCTTTTAGCCAAGTTTAAGATATTCATTTTAAAATTTCCTGTATTGTGAAAACTGACAGAAGCTAGTTTTTGATGCTTGACCATTTTAAAGCATCACACATACTTCAGTATAATTAAATGAACAGTAATATATCATAATCTAAACAATAGTGTATTAAAATTTTAGAATAGAAGTAGAATGATTAAGGCAAAAATAAACTGTACAGTCATGATAACGTTTATAGCTGAATTTACCTGTATATTACAAAACATCTTTAGTTCCAGAGTTTCTGGTTGACATTACACATCTACATTGACATTATACTTCTGATTCATATAATTTCATTGTAAAACCGAGTACAGAACTACAGGACAAAAAAAGACATGAGCTAAGACCAATAGCAACTAATTGATTAGAAGGAGAAACATATTTAGGCAAAGGTGCTATGTCTGTGTAATATAAAATTGATTATAAAACGCCCTTATAATTTCCATAAATAAGACCATTTTTAATAATGGGACATTACATACCCATAGAAATTCTGAAATGATATTACCTTAAATTGCAGCATGTTGTTGAGATGATATTTCACCTCCAAGCGTAGTGTACTAATTGGTGTAGTGAAATTCTCATTAGCTCTGGTCTTGGCACTGCTTAAGGTGAGGTTGGCTGTCAAACCTGATGAGGTGTATTCTACTTTGTCTACAGAGTAAGCGTTGTCAGAGCTGTAATAACAGGGTGGAACATTTAAGTTTGAAGTTGCCGGCTGCAAACAGAAATAAGTTCCAGGTTAGTGAGTTACAGTGGCCTGCTGTACTTTTTGTTAGCTACTTGCGTGGAATCCAAAATTCCCATGTTTATCAGATTGCTGTAAAACGTAGAATTGTAGGAAAAGCTTAATGGAACTTGTGAACAATAAAGAAGTCATACAGAGCCCATTGATCTCTACACTAAATCAGATATAATCAAACGAACCAGTGATGGCTGTATAAATAGTTTAGTCAGGAAACTGAATCCTTACGCAATGAAGGTGGGTTTAATTTCCCTGTATCTGTGATCTTCAGCTTAATCCCACAACACGGCTTCGTTTTGGCCTGTTGAAATTCCGAAACCTTCCTCCCTTTTAATCCCGTTGACCTCTGGTCTCTGGCTCACACAAGGGGATACGCCCAAAATCCGTTACATATTCAGGCAACATCAGATGAGACCTTTCCATTGGCTTTATTCACACAAATTATCCTTCAAATATCCACTGAGAATTACATCCTATTTATCTAAGATCTCCTGACAGCAAGACCAAAATTACTTTCAGTTTCCTGCTACAGTTGAACATAAACACTCCAACTAGGTATTCTGAGGTTAGATGAGCTGATGTAGGTTAATGCATTAGCCTTCCACCTCTGGACACTTACCGTCAATCCTGCCTAGTTGTTCAAATGAAACTACGCTTGCTTCAAATGAAACTATGCTTGCTCCACACATCTGAATTGCTAATGAATATTTATTCGTCTGTCATCACCAAATTCAAAGCACCTTTCAACTTGAGCAAGTGTTCAAAACATCTCCAGTCCAAAACAGGACCAGAGTTTGATTCCACATGAAAACCCATTTCCAAATATCAAAAATTACAGAAATATTCCTAATAGTGCAACAAAATCAGAACGGTCCATCAGCCACTTCAGCTGTTGGTGGTTCAGGGGTAGCTAGCAGAGAATTTTGGTCTTCATGCCTTGGAGATGTCTCCAAGCTGTAAAATTTAGATTTCAAAGAATCATAGAATATGAGGTTGGAAGGGCCCTCAAGGATCATCTGGTCCAAACTTTGTTGGCAAAAGCACGGTCTAGGTAAGATGGCCCAGCACCTAGTCCACCTGAATCTTAGAACTGTCCAATGTTGGGGAATCTACCACTTCCCTGGGAAGAGTATTCCAATGGCTGATTGTTCTCATTGTGAAGGCTTTACAAAATACCACATTTTTCCTCAATTTCTGACATACTTTGGAAGAGCTCACACAGTTGCCAACTACCTTAGTCTTAGTGAGGTAAATAAACCTGCTAGTACAGGCCTGCTGCTGTCTGTGCCCCCATTTTATTTAAATATGACAAATCTTCCAGACTATTTTTTTCCATTGTAACAACTGTAATGAGAAAGCTATGATTCTGGAAACATTTCTGTCTCATTAGTTTAGCGAAATCATTTTTGCTTACATCCCAGAGACAGCCAAGTTGTTCACATTTTTCTTGTGTTGCATTGGGACTGGGATAACAATCAAACCTTCCATTGAAACTCGGTTCTTGAGTCCACTTTACTGTGCAAGATTTTCCCAGTTCAAGCTCAAGTCCTGTTATATGAGCAACCTATAAATATTAAACAATAAACAGTTACTGAATCCCACATCACATCCGTCTTTCCTTCAATCAGCAGAGATGCTGGTCCTCAGGAACAATACATTTTCCTATGTGGCAACTCACAAAAAAACCTGTCCTGTAACATTTGATATAGTCTCTCTTTTACAAATAACAAATACCAAGCAACTGATATTCTTCCAGATAAAATTTGAAAAATTAAGAATCTAAAAATATGGAGTCAATCCCACAGCTTCCTTGGAAGCAAACAGGAATGAAGGTAAGGTCACGCCTCCTTCATTCTGAAATATGAATGCCAGAGCTAAGAAAAAGTTAAAATATTTTTATTTTGATTCAGTAACTGAGATAACATAACAGGTAACTCAGGTGCTATAATAATTAAAGAAGGTGTACAATACAAGTTGAAAGCAATGCCAGCACTATCCTTTGTGTGAGAAAGCTCTTTCATGAAAGCTTCCCACTAGCAGCAGCATGTTTTGCTTGCTTTGCACATAAATGCACTTTGTTGCTGCTTTCCTATATTTATTCTGTGAAAAACTCTGTATAAAGTGATAAAAGAGGTTTAAACAGTGTGCTTGATTTTGTTTTAAATATCAATGCATAGATACTCATCTAAAACATAAATATTTGTTACCCTCCTCCAACATCAAACATAATCACAAAGCTATTCCTCCTCTTAGAAATTACACGCACAACTGCATAACTAAACTTTTTGTTGCACTGAGGGTCTGAGACCAAAACTTAAACGCACTTTCTATGCAGCTGAGTTGAATGCGATTGTACTTTTGTTTTGTAATAAACTACACGATGTGTTCTGTTGAAACAACATTAGTACTGAGTACTGTTCTTTACAATATACAAAAAATAAAGCTGATGCAATTTCAAAGGTGTTTACTTCCCATTTCCCTGTTCTTGTTTTACCTTTTCTAAAGGATTATAGGTGATGGTAGGCGTAGCCTTTTCCACAACATTGTTCTGAGATACAGTAACTGATGTTATTTCCTGGACTGCTCCCAATATCTTGATTTCTTCAAATTTCAAGTTGTTTGGATCAGTATAATTGCTGTTTATAGCATTCATTTGTAGAACATTCTGGAAAATAACATAGTGATTACATTCTTACCAAAAAAAAGTGCCCCAAATCCTCCTGATTTGGATTTTTTTTCTAATTAGATCTTCATACTGTAATGTAAAGTAAGCTAATACTTCTTTCATAGCATATTAATTATTGCCCTGCTTGTTGTTATTGCAGTAATGCTTTTCTACCATGCATATACTATGCTTTATATTTATGTTTCAGCCTCCTTTTTTGCTTGTTTCAGAAATTAGAAAAGGCTGACACATGCCTGTGACAGGGCAGCTAACCTCTACTCGACCGTGGTCTTACCAGGATCTAACAAGTGAAGGCTCATGTTCAGTTTTCCTGATACAAAGATACAAAGATTCCTATTTAATTGCATTAGTTATTGTTAAAGAGTCCAAAGAGCAGAAGTGCACCATGGCTGTTATATGCCAGTGTATAACTTTCTTATTACCCTCCACATGAAAGTTTATGTTAATTTTTAATTCAACATCATTACAGATAAAAGAGTTTCAAACTCCAGTAGTAACTGAAATTTCTTATCTACAAATGATTATACGATTACAAATGATTATATGATTAAAAAAAACCTAATGCACATGCTTCCACCTTGTGTTACTTTGCTTCCACTCCAATGTTTCTATGCTTTCTCTCTCGATTGTTGCCCTGCTGTTTCACCATGGCAAGGGAAAGAATACCTTTATGTCACATCCTCAAACCAGGACACTTTGGCAGATATTTTTATTATACAAAGGATATGTTATCATATTAGTTTGAATCTTTCTCATATGATATCTCCAGTTAATATTGAATAGAAACACTATCTGGACTCCTCCCTGCCATAAATTAACCGTGCCAAGGCAGTTTCAGTTTAAAAAAAAATTAAAAACTAAGACATAGCCATGACGTAGATTCCTTAGGTTCAGACAAGGCGTAGGTCTTCCTCTCACTCTTTGTGAACATTCAGCTACATTTTTATAGTGTACATAGACTTTTTTCAAATTGCCAATACTTTGAGAATCACAAACACTACATTCACCTCCTTTCTGACTCTATTTTAACTGCCACTGATGCTTTATAGTTCTCTGGCTCAATAAATATTGCTGCTGAGTTTGTTATGTGAAAGGAAATAGGAGTTCTTTAGCTACTTAGATTAACTGGCAGAAGAAAAGACAAATAGCCAATTTTCATCCCAGTTAAATTACAGTATTTTGAACATGACTCCTCTGTGACTTTGTCAAATATTTTGCTTCTCAGAAAATACTACAGGAGAATGAGGAGGGAGAAAAGAATGCACTTTGAAGATCCTTTTGATAAAAACTGAAAATGAAAATAAGATACTTTAAAATAAAATACTTACATTGGAAACTGTAAACTCGTAGTAAATGTAGGTTTTTTTCTCAACTGTACCTAGAATGTAAAGAAAGAAGTTACACTTTCAGTGCAGAAAGGAATGGCATTGAAAGCAGGACTGTGCCACTGCTAGAGACCAAGAAATTGTTAATTATCACCATTACTGCGTTCAGAGGTGGCACTGAGCAACTCAAATGTTTACTAAATTCTTGTTGAGGAGCTGACAGTTCTCTTTTTCTTTTTTCCTTAGGCCAATCTCCCAGGAGAACCAATTTTCCTAATTTTTCAAAAAAGTCTTTGAAATCAGCTTTCTAAAATGTACTGATTTTTAATTCAACTGTTATTCCTTCTTTGCTTCTCTTAAACATAGATGTATGGCTCAAAGTTAATCCTTTAAAATACCCTAAATAAGCGCATTTCATGCAAAGATGACAATACTATTAATAATCCATGCCATGGAGCAATAAGAGAGGAGGGAAATAACACACCACTGGGAAAAAGAAATACAAAAGTTGAGTCAATCTGGCATTTTTTTCCACGTACAAAAAGAAAAATACTGTCTTTGCAAGCAAACTGTAAACAGTTTCCCTGAAAAAACTACAACCTGTAAGTTTTGGGCAGGAAATAACATCATAAGACGTTTTATTGTTTTGTTTCTCAACAGAAGTGAGTACAATAATAGCTTTGTTATTTTAGGCCCTGACAAAGGAGTACATATAGCTGTTATATCAGCAACCACCCAAGGCCTTCCATATTTATGGCAGCAATAATCAGCCAAATCACAGCTCTATTTCTTAAAAGCATCACAAACTTTCACAAAATTTAAAAAAAAATGTCGAGGCTTGAAAGTTTTTCTGAGAGATGCATTTGGTATACTTATGACTGGTATAGTTAAAATAAAAAAGAGAGTTCTGCAGGTTGAATGCATAATGTAGAAGGACAAGGTAGCTATGCAGTTAGGAAAGGGATGCAATGTTGAACCCCAAGAGCTGCTTGCAAGGCCCTGTGCAAGTAAAGTAAATAGATTGTGACTAAGGATAAAGGTAGCTTTTAGCAGCTGGAGCGTACGCCAGCAAAAATGAACTGCCAAAGTATCTAGAAGAAGATGGTTAAGTGTGTCAGAAGACAGGGTTAAGAATGCACCAATTCATATACCGCCAGTGGATGTACAGTGGTGATGTTAATTCACATGGGAAAATTTCTGTCACCTCTAGAATATCTAAAGATATCTCCTTAAAACATGCGTAATAATTAGATGCATGGTGTATGAAATACTTCCATAAATCACTGTCTGCAGGATGTGGACTTAATTTTCAGGATTATAAATTAAATGTGCACACAATATTGTAGCGTTATATATTTTTATCTCAATGGTAATATTTCTTCGACTTCATTCTCATCTTTACTTTCTCAATGTTAACGATTTTCCTGTTTTCTAACCTACACTTTATTCCAGTGTAGCTATGGAAAGATGCGACACTTTTGCCACCGACAGCAGTCTATGGATACAAGTAGGATATGAATTAGAGAAGATCAGGTCTACTTGAAATGCAACAATATTAACTGACATACACCATAAAACAAAGTCTTTAGCTCTGAATGTTATGGTTCGTTGCAAATAAAACAATAAAATCTGTCAAATACAAGTCCTTAAATCATTTTAATATGAGCTTGAGTATTTTGTAAAAGTTCCTCAAAAAATGATTTCAGAATAACCCTTTGAACCACTTGCTGACTTTTCTAAAAAGTATGTAATAAAGGACAAAGGCTGCAGAAGTAGCCTAAAGGATTTAAGTACCCAAATCTTTTCAGTTTAATGGAAACAGGATGCCTAACTAAATCCTCAGAAATCCCACAGGGAATCCCACAGGAAATCCCACAGTTCAAGACATTTCATTTTTCAAAATTCCCTACATCTCAAGATTAAAATAAGAATATATCTATGGATAGAGAACAGAAAGGTCCTTTCCATTGCTCTATAGTGAACTCTGCTTTCCTTAGAAATCCACGTACACCAAAAGCATTAATTTTACTGAATGTCAAANTTGGCTCCAATATCGTACTTCTGAGTTCTCAAAATTTCTACTGTTTTCACAAGCAATTTAAATAATTCCAGAGAGTTAATAACAGTGCTAGTTTTTCATTTTCTACTGATTCTAAGTGTCTCACACTAATTATGTGCATTCTTGCACCCGTTACAACTGATTTGGATATATACCAGAATATATATCAGTCTTGACAGCAAGGTTTAACAGTCAGCATGCTAATGCACCAAACCTTTACATATGTAAGGCTATAGTGAAACCTGAACAAGCCAAAACTAGATTGATAATAGTTACTGTTTTTCCACTTAAAAGTGGTGAAAAAGGAACGATCAAGTATTACTAGCATGTTCCAACAATATCTTATTCTTGATCCATGAAATCAGCAGAAGACTGAAACTTGTACATATTAATGTTTTGTTGATCCTACTTCCTTTGCTATCGATAACTGCTCACCTGTAGATTCCCCATCATCCCAGAACAAATCCCCAGAAGCTGCATTGTTGTCGTCCAGAGCAATTATAAGTCCCATTGGATTCTTGCGGCTGTGGAAAGAGAGATTTCTGTCTTACGTGTATATCAAATATCTAAACAGTCTTAATACATCCTGCATGTTCATGTTAAGAACATGAAGACACTCAACAGGGTCACAATACTTGGAGAATTGCCTTAGATAAGTCCTTGGTTGCCTTTCACTTTCATATAAACGGATTAAAATATATGAAAACATATTTAAAATACAAAATGCCATGCAAACAAACCTGTAATTAATCACTGAACATGCAGTGTAAACAGTTGTGGAAGTGAAGAGTGGCTCACAGTTATTCCCATATTTCAAGGTGAAAATGCTAAATGCAATGGGCTGCTACTGATTTGTAACCTGAAGTCCTCAGTCCAGTCTTGGAAAAAACCCCAAATGTAAAGCATTCGGTTTTGAAGCATACCTTGCAACTGTTGTGTTAGCTGGTTTTTGAGTAGGGTAAATATAGCCTCCTCTCAAGTGAAGTCCTAGTTTGTCTGCTGGCAGGTACATACTGGTCCATTGTTTTCTCACTGAGATTTTTGCCCCCTTATTGACCAGGATGTAAAAGAGAACAGGTATGTTGCATTACTCACTGCTGTGAATGTTTTCTTAAGTCCTGAGTTTCACCTTAACGCTTCCTTTTAGAAAAGACTTAAGTTATGTAAGTATTTATGTGCCAATGGGCACATAAACATAAAACAACTGCGTATCAATATGATGTAATGTTATAAATCAACATCTCTCACTGGTTTTGGCTCAGTCAATGCAGAGAGGAAGTCCTGTTGGGACTCTGACATGAACAATGTCCTTTTTCACCCATCAAAAGGACCATCACAGCAGCAGGAAACTTATTGAAGAAATGAGAGTAGTAAATAATAACTGCAGACTCTTGTGTATTATAATTAGAATTATTCTATTTTATTTTATTTCAAATATGATCTTTGTTAAAGTTTCCACTCAACCCGTCTTCCCATCTCCTGGGCTGTATTCTACACCTCTGTGTCTTTTTCTTGAGGTGTTGATTCAGGCACTTACCCCACCACCCTCCATCCCTTTTCTCAGCATTTCCTTCCTGCAGGCTTTACTTTAGGTCTCTGTCACCAAAACAGAGCTGACAATCTTATTTTGTCACATAGCCATGTAGAAAATTTCCCCATAGTATCCTCTGCGTTTACTTACCGTATCATACTCATACCATACTGCATCAGGAATATAAGCTTGAATTACATCCACACCCTGAAAGGTGAACAAAGAAATTACTCTTGTATTTGAAGGCAACTTAATTGAATAAACTAACTTTTCCAATAAAACTAAAGTCCACACTGAGGAAATCATTGATACGTCTCCTTTTTGCTGTTTTCTTTAATGATTTTTATGAAGACGTCCAGAAGGGAAGATAGCAATCCAAGTACAATTTTGGCAAACCTGCTGGGACACAACTGAACCACTGCTCCACAATGTGGCAGCTCATTGTATGCAAACCAAAGTCACACTTGCTTCAAATTCGGTGATCATATTCACATGTAGCTCTAGATCTTCTTTGTTTTCACATTTTTCTGGGCTGGCATCTTTCAGATTCCTGCTTTCATTTTAGGTATTTAAGAAATGTTTTGTGTTTCTCCATGGAATATGTGTTATTGGTGTTAACAATCATTATTTACAAGATTCTGCCTCAGAATAAGCTATAATCTATTGGTTTCCTTGTTGCATTACAGACAAGCCGAAATGCAGCAAGAGAAGCTGATTCTGAAGAAAATTCAGAGATGATACAAAGTTGAGGTGAATCAGAATATCAGATCAGATGACTTTGGCTCCCTAGAGGACTGGAAAATAGGAGTGGGATCTAATAGCACAAAGTACATGATTTACCATTTCGGCAGTGATAAAAATATTCTCTGGACTCTCCCACTGGAAGCAAAAATGAAGGGGAAAAAAAAAAAGAGGCAAAACCCCGGCTTGTTAGGAATTCGTCAACAGCCATAAGTCCATAATATGATGCACCCAATAAAATATAAATACAATCTAAGGATCTAGCAAAACCCTAGGAAAAAAAACCAAAAACCAAAAACCAAAAAAACCCCTGGAGATAGAGCTGTACTAAACAAGGCCCTCTGCAATTGCTTTGCCAATAGAGTTTACGGGTCTGGTCAAGACAGAAGAGTTCAGACTAGAACAGGACCGGAGCAAATTTCTGAGATCCTCAGGGAAATGGCAGAGCCTACTTCTGTGGTTCAGCTTGTTCAGCATAGAAAAAGGAGGGGGAGTGTGAATTCAGCAGGAAATACATATATAGTAGAGAAGCTATAACCTTTCAGCTGGATAACAGAATTGTCACAAGACTGAACAACAAAGGGTCAACACTGGAAGGTGGTTTCTAATCAGAGCAATAAAGGAGTGACAGGAATAGTGTAACTTGAGGATTTTATGCTGCAGTCCCCTGGCAGAGAAAAGAGCTGGAACTGTTGACTCAACGTGTCCCTGTGCCCCATGAAGTGGTTAGGAGATAGATACCAAAACAACCAAACCTACCGGGTCAAGTACAGGGGAAATAAGCAGCCCAGGACCCCACAGGAATTGCCTGTCGACACTCCACGTCACTTCATCAGAGTAGAACCTGGGCAAGATACAGCGGTAACTCTTTTTTATGAACTATACTATCATCAGCAATCCCAATGTTTCGGGGTACTGATTGTCTAGAGTCATGACTGAAGAGTGTCATATCAAAATTGTCTTTTTTTTATCTGAGGCAATCTGAAGATGAGAAGCTAAGGTCTTGCTAGTTTAGTTAGTATTCTCTACACATGTCAAAGTGTAGGTGTGCTTGTATTCTTGGCATAGCTTATTCAAGAGTTTACAGGCAATGAAACATATATTCTAATATATAGATATGATGGTGGAGAATAATTTGATTAGCTGACAATAACATGTCATAGCAACTTGCAAGAGTGACTGGCAATAATATATGCGTATATGCAGAAATTACAGATGGTTTCTGATTACTCCAAAATGGTGTTTCATGCATTGAGAAGTTGTCTATACATATTCCAATGTGCATTTTCACAGACTACATCAGTGTTTAGAAAGTCCCTAACAACATTTAACGTGTCTGATTTTTTTATTCCTCATAAAACTACCACAAAAGCTGATGAGTAAACTTACTCGTGCAAAACTGGCCGTACAACTGTGTCTCCTTGAGTATGAGCTTTATAAAAGAGTGTATACAGGTAGGGCAGCAAAGTGTAGCGAATGTTCAAGTAATACTTGGAGGTTTTCACCAAGACTGAATCAGCTCCAAACACAGCCGGATCCTGAGGCTGGAAACAAATATCAGATTATTATTATTTTCATCATGCAGAAAAGTCTGCCAAACATGGGAAATGCGGCTCCTGTTTCAGAGAGGCTGAAATTCAGTGGTGCACATCTGCATAATATTTGCCTTCTTGGTGGTGTGACCTGACGTCCTACTCCTCTGGGCTCCCTGTGTTTTGCACTGCATGTCCCTCCTTGCTCGTCATCAAGAAGGGCCCATTAGGGTTAGCCCAAGTTTCACCCTGGCACGTAGTCAGGTGTCTGCTTAAAGGGCTCCCAAGAGTTAGTCTGATGGGTCACACAGCAGTGGGTGCTTGCCCTTGCTGATAGGCACAACAGATGGTGATGAAACTGTTGCCAAATAAGTGTAATCTCAAGTACATGCAATTAATCCTTATGAAGCCGAACCTCTCAGATCTAAGATTTCATAAAGAGAGCTTAAGGTTCTACCATTTTCAAACTGGTTAGCTACATAATCATCATTGATGGTAATAATGATGATAGCGATACTATTAAAGGGAATGTGGTAGTGTAACACAAAGCATTTTGTAAGAGAAAGCACAACTTACCGCGAATCCTTCACTGTTGTGATTCCTCGAAAATGGGTAAAATGCTCCTACTTGCATCCATCGTCTGCAAAGTTCTTCTGTGGTGTTGTCAAAGAAACCACAAATATCTGCTCCGATCTTTAAATGAAAACAGAAGTATTGGATGTACACTGCACCTCTAATCCCTACACAAATCTTCTAGCTTTCAGAGATGTATTAATTCAACCTTAATTACTACCAGAGTGACCGAGCCACTCAACGCATTTGTACCTTCCTTCTTTCAAATTCAGTCTATGTTGTATGAATTATGTTGTATGAAAAATTAAACTGATTACTAGCTAACACCGTCCATTGTTCTATTTCTTCTGAACCTTTACATTCCTGTTTGGTGCTAATATGCATACATTATGAAAAAGCTCAAGAGTCATACGAATTTAAATCATGGCAAGGGATTTGGCTATTTCCCTTATAAACGGAAGTCTCTATTTAATTTGAAATGATAAGGAAAATTCTTTCACATTGATCATTATTATTTAAAAACTACTAGAAGTAACAAGTAGCTTGGGATATGTAAAGTAATATGTTTGCTACCCGCACTTTTCTCGCCATACACACAGAGCCACAGTAATCAAAATACGTGGCCTAAACCAAAAATCAATAATTGGAAAAAGATGTTTAAAACCAGATTCCTAAAGGGGATTAATTTGGAGCTGAAAATGTAAGGTGGTTATCTAGAGAGCATCTGATTAGATAATCTGTTATAACAGAGGTAGAGTTACTGTTTATCCATATGTCTTGAAAGGATGTCACAAACTAATGTCATACATAAGGAATTCCAAAGAGATTGAATTCTAGCATTCCAGGTATTGCCCATTTTAAGTGATCCCATGTTGCTGCATTATCTCCCAGCCAGTGTCCTGTGTGCTTTCCTGATCCAACAAAAGTAGACCTTGAAATAAGGAAGCTTCGTTTTCCAGGAAACAGTGTTTCGATGACTCTTAAAAGGAAATGAGATTGGAATTATGAAAAGGAAAAAAGACAACTTGGACATCAATAGTTTTATATAAAGCAGATTTACACTGACTGATTTACGGTAATTACTCTTCCCAGGGATGTAGAGTCCTTTACAGTAACCCAGGTGTCTTTTAGTGAAGTTTAAGGCATCATTAATTTTAAATAATCTTTCTATACAGCTTTGACAACCAAGGTGTGGGTTTTGCTACAAACTTTAGTTAGTAGATTTTGCCTTAGTTACACTGGCTTAAATATAATACAGTGTTTTCCAGGAACTGGATTCCTTTGGAAGTGAACTCTCTGTCTGTTTTTTTAAAATGCAGGCCATGTACTGTTCTGAAACCTTTTTGTAAAGATTTTAGGATGCATTCCTTACTTCTGTGTTGATATGGCCATGGAATATCCATAAAGACTGTGGACATCATAATGTTTTCCCCAATTCTGCACTGCATCCATACAAAGTGTCTTGGAATACATGAGCTTCTCAAGAATACCTTTAATAAAGAAATACAAATATCACTTATAAAGCACATTTTTACTATGAATATTTCCAATCTTTTCTTTAATGCACATTTATGACATTTAAGTCCTTTTTTCTCTTTAATGTTTGCACTAAGGCCAATATTACTACTACAAAAAAAAACGGTACTGTTGGCTGCTGGTTTGATTCATCTTTGCTCTGTGACCTTTTCACTCTTGAGTTTGCATCCATGCAAGGAATAACTGAGAACTGCGCTCTAAATTTCTGAATCATTATCTGACAACATTGGCAATGGTTACATTAACCTACTACTTAATACAAATTATGAACTCCATTTTAGTTCCTCATACATCTCGAAAACTACTGATAGTGAAAGAGGATCATTATATTATCAGACATAATTAAGGCAATGATAATATTCAGTAATAATTTGAAAAGGGATAAAAGGCAGTTATATAAACCACGCCTTTGACGAAGGACAAAGTATACCAGTATTTTCTGTCAATAGTAATGTTCAAACCCCACCCATAAGAACTACACTAAAATCACTTTGCATCCTTGTAGCCAATTGCACAGCAATTCATAAACTTTTTGATATTTTGTTTTCTGGTTAAAGTAGATGGACTTACTGGGAGTGAAAGGAGGGTAGTTTAAGTCATTCGGTGCACAACCGCTTTTCGAGCCTGCAACGAAGCTAGATACTTCATTCATATCCTGAAAAGATAAGAGGCAGAATGTAATAAAGTTTCCTCCAGTATGTTTTCCTAACAAAGTCTTATGTTCTCTTCTCTTACCCCTTAAGGAATAATTACTTAGAACTAGTACCATACAATTAGGCAAGAATGATATAACTCAGATACTGACCTGGTCCGTTCCTGTATTAATATAGGTCTCAGTGGTGGACAGACTTATATATGCAGGTGAATGCCATGCCGCGAGAGTTGCATCTTATCCCTCCACAGAAAGAAATTCCAAGAGGTGCTCAAGTATACATTGTCCCTAGCTATGGCCAACTCCACACATCTCCAAAGGAAATGTCTGTGGTTTGGAGCGTGTGTTTGAAGAGAAATACAGAACCAGCAAGTGTACATTGTTACTTTCTGTCAAAATACAGACATCTAGTCAAGATGACTAGATATTCTTAAATATCTCTTTTATAATACTTTCTGAGACATTATATTTTCAAACTTTGCTGTCTCCTTCCATGAATATTTTATTTGGCAGTGCTGCAAGTGCATTTCGATGCACATCCCCGAATGTGCTGCAGGAAAAGCATGCATGGAAGAAGAAAGAAAATTCATCATGGGGGCACTGTAGTCTAGTCACCAATTTGCTTCACTCAAAGTATTTGCTCTGTGTAAGAGACCTGTGCAGTCTTATACTTCATAGCTTGGCTTAATGGAACCACAGAATCAGCAAAAATAAGTGAGAAAAACCTCATTCTATCACATAGCAGCTGAAGGACTGTGTTTTGCCATACAGATTAGTTAAAAAACGTTACAGCTTTTTAAAATGTATGGCAAAATATTCAGTAGAATCTTGTTTTCTTTCAAAATATTTATTTATTTTTAAGTAAAAGGAAGTAGGAAAAACACAAAAAGAATAAAGGGAAGTAGGCGCTGAAACAGGGATTGAGAAGTTCAAGCACAGATTTCCTTCAGGCACCCACTTTTAGAAGCTTTATTACAGGACGCTACTTTGAAAAACTAATCTGGTAAATCAAAATGGTTCTTAATCTCATCTGATTTCCATGAACTGTACCTAAAATCCACTATGCCAGACTGTGTTTTAGTCCTTTTATGGGAGAATCTGTCTAAGGAGCCTGATTTTTCCAAATCCTTATCTGGAATGGCAATTGCAGATTCAGTAACTGGAAAGTCCATGAACTACTTGGATCATAGATATATAGATTATATGTATTATACCCTTTATTCAGGATCTATCTAGCACACACTCACTGAGAGCTATGCACATCTCCAAATATTGCCATTCCAAGTACAGGTGTGCGCTAGCATTTGCCTTTAGCAGTGGTTCATCAATTGAAGCATTTTAAAGTGTCACTGAACATCCAAGAAACAGCACACTGATCATTTAAATGCTGTGATTAATGATTCAAATTAAAATTTAAAATTCAAATTTGAATTGCAAATTCAACACCAGAAGACATACACATCCACACTGATTTCAGGTTAGTAATAGTAAACATCTCTTTCAAATTTGATGCAAACTGAATTCGATAAACATCCATCCTGGCCTATTTTTAAAAACAAAATAAAATAAAAATGAAAGTTCTGAATTACTTACAATCCAGATCCCATCATATGGCACTATGTTATAAAACAGTTTGCATTCTTCCACCCACCAGGAAGTGCAGTCTGGGTTGGTGAAGTCTGGGAACACAGTTTCTCCTGGCCACACCTGTAATATTAAAAGGGAAATAATTAATTCAACTTTTAATGGTATTAAAAGGAGTTCATAGAATCACAGAACAGTCCAGGTTGAAAGGGATTTTGAGAGATTATTTGGTCCCACCTTTCAGGAAAAAGGGAACCCAGATGAGATCATTCCACACCCTGACCAGTGACATCTTGAAAATCTCCAGTGACGGGGACTCTACCACGCCCCTGGCGAGGTTGTTCCAGTTATTCATTGTTTGCACTCTAAAAAATTCCCAGTGCAACTTGTACCCATTGCCCCTCATATTCTTCATGTGGCTCCTTGTGAAGAGAGAGCCTCTGTCCTCTTTGTAATGGCCCTTTAAGTACTAGAATACTGTGATGAAGCTCCCCAGACCCTTCTCTTCACTAGGGAGAAAACACCTAGCTCCTTCTGTCTTTCCTAATAGAGCAGGCTCTCCAGCCCTTCAGTCATCTTTGTGACCCTCATTTGGATCCTCTCCAGTCTGTCTGCATCTGTTTTGAATTGTGGGGACCAGAACTGGACACAGTACTGCAGGGGCAGCCTGACAAATGCTGAGTAGAGTGGGAGGATTAAATCTCTATCTCTGCTAGTAATGCCCCCGTGAATGAAGCCCAGGATTGAATTTGCATTCGTTGCTGCAGTGGCAAACTGTTGAGTCATGGTCAGCCATTAGTCCCTCATAGTTTGCCATTGAGGGCAGTGCTAATGTAGTGTGCTGATGAAGACATTTGAAGAACAAAATGCTAGAGTGACGTTCGCTTGCATGCAGAAAGAATGCAGAAAGAGAATGAGTTTCTTTGGAGTTTTCAATTGCTTTTCTTTTAAGGAACAATACACAACAGAAAAATTTCTCCATAGAAGTTATAATCATAAATTAAAAGGATAATGTGGGAGCTGTCTCTTCAGTCACTACTGAAAATAAATAGTAGCTGGCTGATGAATTGTTCCTTAAGCCTTCAAACTACCTTAGTTTTCCTTTTTGATTAACGTAAAAAATTAAAAAAAAAAATATCAAGAGAGGTTGAGAAGTATCATATCCTAAGTGAGACCCTATAAACTTCGTTCTCACTGGCAAATAATTTTACTTAAAAACAAGCAATTTAGAAAATGAGAGTTTGAAAGGAGCCCCCTGACCCAAATTAAACCATAACAGTGACAACAGACCAATTCAAATTCATAAAAACGCGATTACCTCCCCAATTAATGCTGTTACTCCATCTGATTCATTAACCCAGACTTTTTTGCTCTCTCCCCTGACGTAGGTTCCATATGGACTACCATCGACTAGATTTTGTGTGCTAATAGCAGGATCCTAAAATAAAATTAGAAAACAAAAAATAAAAAGAAACCAGGATACACTCCGTCAATTATTATAGACTATTAGAATGTTAGACGATAAATTTCATAGAATATGCAAAGTATAATAATAAATAGTTATAATGATAGTATTTACAAGGAAAAAAGAAATAGTTAAATGCATACCAATATGATGATATATTTTTGTCCATACTCATGCATATAAGCTGCAAAATTAGGGAGATCTCTAAACTTCACTTTGTCATAAGTAAAATCTTTCTTTTCCTCCATATAGTCAATATCAGTAATTTGAGCATCCTGCAAGAGAAGATAGTTCAGATTTAACATGACAGGTGACAATATTTTGTATTTTTGTCCAACGCCATTTCTTCTGATAATTCCCTTTTGTCCTATAGTGAATTTACCGTTGGGACTTCACTGCAGCCTGGCAGAAAGTATGCTGTCAAGACCACTCGCAAACGATATGCATTTCACCTCATACTTACAGCCCTAGTGAATGGTACTGACACATCTTTTGTGCCTAAAAAGAGCTGCATTTAACATTAACAGAATTTAAATGACTGTGTATACTGGCATCCTTTCAAATAGCCCCTGGACATGTGGCTATTTCATTGCAGTTGCCTGACTTCAAGAGCTATCCCCTTAAATCCAAACATTTCTTCTTCAACTCTTAGCTTAACATTAGGGTATTTTTAGTCTATTTAAGCCATCAGGCTAATGTAATCTGAAATCTAATTTTAAAAGTTAATTGTATTTTACCTTTGGCTGTCAATTAAGAATAATATATGGCTCCATAACTTTCCACAGGACAATTAAAAAAAAATTTAATGGATTAGGCAATATGAGAAGATAAGTGGATATAGTTGGAAAATACGACTGCAAAAGTATTACAATAAAGCGCTCAAATAAAACTTACTGTAATTAAGCCCCACCATGTCCCACATTCTGATAATGGTCTACCATTAAAATGCACAAAAACCTTTGACACCAGAAGCCTATATATTCGACGTTTACTAATTTAAACTGATGTGAAATGAACCGGTTGCAGAACAACACCACGGTCAGGATCTCTGGGTTATTTCTCCTGCAGAGCTCTGCCTTCACAGAGTTGCTGCCCTCCTCAAACCCCATACTTACATAAGGGAGTCCAATCGCCCTATTCCTCTCCACAACTCTCTTCACCTCATCCAGAGACCCGTAATTCCAGCGGCTGAGCTGGAAGCCCAGGCTCCAGTAGGAGGGCAATGCTGGCAGTCCCACGAGCTGCAAGTTGAGAGCAAAAATCATCACCATCAGTGGATACTGCATGTGTCACCTTGGTCCCCATTTCCCTAGATCCATACTCCTCAAATCTATTTGAATAATATACACTAAGTTAGAGTGTATGAAATGAACAGCCCACTCCCTAATGCAATATTTTTCTATGATTTTTTAATTTATTTTAAGAAATACAAATATTTCTTTAAGGTATCACTGAAACCTAAGTGGACCACAAGAAGTGCAAAAGATATCTGTGATATCTTATGACCATAAAATCATGGCATACCTGTAAGTACATTATCTACTCTGTAATATTGCCATATGAACAAGAATTTGTCCTTATAACATATGAGTCATATTTTCAATTATTAGATAACATAGTGAAGACATACTGTCATATAAAGAGGTGAAACAAACAAACAAACACACGAAAAAATCCCACCACTTTTAAAAATCTGTTCATTCCATAGTCTTTCTTGCTAAACATACCTTCAGGTACTCCTGGACTACTTGCTCTGGAGTGTTCCCCAAGAAGATATAGAAATCAAGGATCCCACCAATTGTTCTGTAGGTCACTGCTGGAGCCGGCTGCACCACAAATTCTGCCGGACAAGAGTGCACAAAACCAATTCTGAATATCAGCTAATTCTAAAATAAGTTTGTAATTTTCAAATTGATGATTAGAAAATTTACTTAAGAAAAAAGCACAAACCAAAAATACCTAAGGAACCCCAAACCATTAACTGAACTGGCAAAGAAAGGGATATGTATTCAGATGACTCTTTTAAATGTCCATATTTCCATTCCTTTACATCCTACAGGGAAGAGAATCAGAAGAAATCCAATGCCTCAGTCTTATCTCTTTAAATTTTTAGTACAACTTTCCAGCCTCAAGAGATGTGAAGAGCTCTGTAAAGCATACATATATGCATGCTTATCTAAACAGACTAAAAGGCATTCACCTTCAAGTACTGCTCACTCCAAAATTAGGCTTTGATTCCAGTGTCCTGCACACCTGCACAAAGCTGTACAGACTTTGGATTGGTTTCTGACCCTTAGGTCCAGCGCAATCTTCTTGTTAATTGTGAGCTACTTATTGCTTACATTGTGTACACGAAACACTACAGTTCTGATCCCAATCCAACATATCATCTAAAAGGTATTTAACTGGAGTGCTCAGACTACAGAGAAAGCTTTCTTACCCATGGCATTGCTATTCATTAGGAAAACGCCAAAGGAGGCTCCAGTGCTGTCTTCCAAACACAGGAAGAAAGTTTGAACTCCATATAAGTTATGCATTTCCTTGAAGGATAAATTAAAAAAAAAAAGCAAGCTGATCAAAATCTAATAACGGTCTCTGTTTAGGGATATTTCAAAACACATCACGGGTAGAAGTTGAAACTTCTCAAAATATAGTAAACAACAAAAATAAAAATCCTGACACTTTCCTACAGTTCTGTTTTCTCCTTCCTGCCATTCTTCTTCTTTATGACAATATTTTCCATTAAAACAAAAGTTTCCCCAAATATATAGATAACAAAAGCAAGCTGATATGATGGAACTTAGGGCAAGTCTGCATATATTGCAGTACTAGTTCTGGGTAATATATGTGCACATCAAGCTAACAATAGAACTTGAAAGGTGCTTTCATCAACTTTCACTATAGATTAAATTTTACATCTAATCTATATTTCTATTAATCCTGCAAGGTAATCATTTTTATGTTTAATCTGTGGAAATAAGAGAGTGCCTTCTTCTATTTTATTTCTTTTCTAATGTTTTTTTTTTCCATTATTATTAGCAACAACAACCTTAGAAATGTTAACAGCTGTTTTCATAGTTGTGCTTCTTCCCCCACAAAAGAAGACTCAGAACAAATTAACAAGAAACAGAATTTAAGCAATTTGAAATTAGCCTAACTTGATTCTGTTCACTGTTAGTTTAACTTAATGAGTCTACACTCAATGGAGCCCTTCAGGTAAGAACTATCTTCGAACCAGGGAAGATAGTGAAAGAGTGGCTCAACGTAAGAGGTACAAACTCCAAATCATTAATTAATTACATGTAGTTGTCTCACCCTCTTGTTTCTGTTAGTACAGCCCCTATTTCAGCAAAACTCTGAAGTGCTCTCTCAAAGTAAAGCATATGGTTGCTTTATAAAACTGAGGTAATAGCAACAAATAATCTTACAATTATCAAAAAATGGGAGCCCTGGAAATAATTTCGTAAAGAGACAGCCATACACACTATAGAAACAAATAACTGCTGACAGACGTATTTTATCTTGTAAAGAGACCCCTGTTAAAGAGAACTTTTCCATCATTTGCTGAGCTACGAGGACGTTAACTGAAAAAGCATGTGTCATCTGTACTGACTGCTGCACACAGCAATGCATTAGGACATATTGTTATTTATTTTCTTTATCAGTAAAAACTGAAGACTCACATATATTAATGTTTATCAACTCGTTTTCAACCGCACCTCAACATAAAAATCAAAATATTTATAAAAAGCTATTCCTCAGGGAACTTTCATCAGCACCATGTAGCTTTTAGTAATAACATGCAGTGCCTGACAAGTCTTTGGGGAAAAACTCGATGGATATTATTAATGTCTCTACTGCATAATAGGCTTGTGTTCCAGAAATCATCTGCAAAGAATAAAACCAGTCCTTACTCCAGAGGGGCCAATATCCCTGCTGAACATGGGCCAGGTTTTCCAGTTAACATCATGCCGGTACTGCTTATGCACGTGCTCTCCCACACCGTAAATGTTGCTGCTAGGTAGTTTGATTGATAGCTGTAAAAACTGGTCAGCATACTGCAGTGGTCCTATGGTAGTATCAAACCTGATGAAACAAGTTAAAATAAATTTCAAAAAAAGTTTTTCACTAAGAATTGTTGCAATAATTGTTTCTACTCCTTTTAGTAGAACCTGGATAGCAGGTTCAGGCCTCCATCGAGACCTGAAGGAGAGGGAGGCAGGATGGTTTGGGGCTGGACCAGCGCAACCCTTGCACAGATGACGAGATGAGCGATGACTATTGATCCTACAGAAACCTCTCATACAAATGGCCCACCTATTTGCACTCCCCTTTTCCACCAAAGCTTCCTACCCTGCATCTGTCGTGCTGAATCCTGAATCCACTCTCCTGGCCACTCACAGCAACGGGGCAGTGTCATGGACTTAAAAAGTTAAATTTCATTCCTTTCNAGCGCAACCCTTGCACAGATGACGAGATGAGCGATGACTATTGATCCTACAGAAACCTCTCATACAAATGGCCCACCTATTTGCACTCCCCTTTTCCACCAAAGCTTCCCACCCTGCATCTGTCGTGCTGAATCCTGAATCCACTCTCCTGGCCACTCACAGCAACGGGGCAGTGTCATGGACTTAAAAAGTTAAATTTCATTCCTTTTGTACGTAAACATGTTCATTTTCCACTTTCATTCCTCTAAGACTTGGAACATTTCCAATTGGCAAAGCTATCAAAAGTGACCCCTACCCAGAAGTAGTTTGAGCTTCCATCGGTCGCCACTTTTTAAATGAAACGATCATAAATAAAATGTAATTGTGAGTTAAAGCAGATTTAAAGCAGAGAGCAACTGGAATGAAGCTGATCCTCAGATGTGAAGACTATCTTCAGCATCATTAAACCAAGAGCTTACAGGGTTATGCAGAAACACAGTCTTTCCTCAAAAGCAGAGAAAATGACTGACTTTGAGACAGCATTTCAAAGGAATATGCTTTTATCTACTCACTCTATGTAGTTTTAGCTAGAAACTCTTTTTAGGGCTGTGTTTTCCTGTGATATTTGTGGCCTTTAGCAGTCATGATATTCATATAGAGGAGAGTAACACAAGTTTCTCTTGAGTTTACGCAAACACAGCCACATTAATTTTAAGGGACTTTGTCACTTCAGATGTGCTAGTACACTGTAACTACATTTATCACTATGTCATTATCAGTAAATTCCTTTACGCATAAAAAGGCCATTAAACTATTAAATAAATACACAATGCATTAGCGATTACAAACACGGCACGAACAAGTGACAAGACCAGGGGAGTTTGGGCTTACTACAATTTTAATCTGCTCATATTACCTTTTCTTTTTATTCAAGTTAAAAATACACTTGAGAGAGGCTTCACAGGTCAAATCCTCAT
>VWZL01003335.1:28888-54338 GCA_013396915.1 Stercorarius parasiticus
CTTGGAGCATTGATAGTCCAACTAGCCTAGCGCTCTGACAGGTAATCATTCTTGGGCTGATTTAATAAGCATGTTCACCCTGACGCTTCCTCCTTCCAATGGGTCTTAAAGCCATGCAGGTTTAAGTTTTCAGGTTTGTTTTATTTATTTCTTTTTAGAACCTAAATGGGATGAAAGCATTCAATGTACAAGTCCGCCAAATATTTTACTTACACCATTACATGACCGGCTTATCAGTGACTTGCACCAGCTATTCTGGGGTATCACAGGGCTAAAGGGTAACCTGGCATTGGTGATTCAGGACTTCACCATGATTGCGACAAATAGGATAAAAGATGCAATGAAGAATGTTTCCATGCGATTTGAAGTACCGGCAATGAGTTCTTCAGATAATAAGAATAATAATTCCCTGAATTGGTGAAACGAAGTAGCTGTAAAGATTTTCCTAGAATGAGGGCAAAGCGAACAGAGAGCCAGACCTAAAACCTTTCAGACAGAGCTCTCCATATCACAGAATTTGTTTCCAAAGGCCTTGCAAGAGTCGTTGCAGAACATCCAGTAGTCAAAAGAAGAGATGCAGATTACATGTCCAAGAGGTCACGTCACATATTGGACATACATTGCTTGCATGGCAACGTGGGCTTTGAGAGAAAACCAATGACATCTGTATTGACACAGAAGAAGTACCAACGTTACTTACAGCACTCTACCGTTGCTCACTCTGGTCACCACGATGCCAAAGGGGTTCTGCTTCACATCCACTTTGTAGTTTAAATTGGAGGCTGCGGATCCAGTGAAAGATTGCACATGCTCATGAGGGACTTCAAATCTTTGCGTTTTAGGATCAGTGATCTGCACATATTTAAAAAACAGAAGCGTTGGGCCTTTAAAAACTAATGCCTAATTCAAACATTTTCTAGCATTAACACATAGTTCTGACGTAGGATATTCCCACCCCTTTCCCAGTCTCCTCTTCTGCCTTCATTGTTGTTCACTTCCAACTTCCATGACTCATTTTCAGCCATAACGCATGACCCTGTGTTTCCCTGGCTTAGCAGGAACCCACCATAAGAGGAAGGTCTCCCACAGAAGAAGCCCTGCTCAACCCCAGCACCCATTGATACCCCATATTCGCTGCACGGACTGCTGAGTTTTCCACAGAAAACAGAAATCATTATAAGAGTTAATGTGTACGTCAAAATGATTGAGAGATATGGTCAGGCCATAAATAAAATTAAGTAAATATATTTATCCCCAAAATTTTCCTATGATGAGGAAAAAAGCTAGATGATATAAAAATTGAGCTTTTGAAAGGTGCCAGTAATTTTTCATGTTGAAATCCCACTGTGCTAAACCCTTGTTAACCTGATGCATTGCAACAGCAGAGAGGATAAAGAAAGGAGGAGCCGAGCACTTCATTGGGAGTCACGAGAGTGCATCACAGAGATTAAACCAGCTGTCACTGCACGGTAAAAGCCAGCCCAAAGTCTTGCACAGAACATGAACCTTAAAACAGCATAGAAAAAAGATTAACCTTGAACCGGAAGCGATTTGGTGTCTGATACTCTCCCGTGAGGAGGACAGTATTGATATCATTTCCAAAGAGGGAAGGTGATGGCAGCCTTGTTAATGTAGTCTCGAATCCTTGGGAAAAAACACATGTTGCAATGTTATTGTGTTGAATTGGACATTGGTATGTGTGTAAATTGGGGAGCTCAGCCCACAGCTTACCTGCCTGAGTCGGTCTTGTTGACCCATCCACTTCGTACCCATAGTCTGAAGAGAAAAAACACCAGGGCACACTGGTATCACTCTGGGGACTCCAGCAGCAGCCACGCAGGGTGCAGATGCTCTGATTCAAGGGCATGAGGGGCACAAATGAGTTGATTTTACACAAATAAATCCTCTGTACTAAAAGTTAAAATGCACATGAAGTGTGTTTTACCCCAAACACCAGAAACCTTAATAATATCCGCAATCAGACCAACTCCTCTGAATATCTATCAGGTAAATTCAATGACACAGAATACACTAAATAGAAAGGATTTTTTTCTGGATTGAGAGTAGAAACGTGCTTATTAGACATTCTTTCTTTCTTAAAATCACAAGATCCATAGGCAAAATGAACATTTAAAAAGAATTATTGAAACATTTGAGCTGTGACTGATGACCAAAAGTCACACACTGGAGAGGGGGTAAAAGTTATAATTGGCTTAACACCTGGTAAGCATCTGGTTATTAAAAATCTACTTATGCATAATTGATCATCATGTATAATATTTAACTTTTAATGTAATTTTCCCATAGCAGAAATGTTCAGATTGCTTGTGCAGAACTTCAAATAGAGATAAATCAACATATTTTTTTTTTTAAAAACAAAACCCCAAGCAAATAAACCTATTGCTTAAAGCATATATTTCAGCGTAGCGGCACCAACCTTTACACTACCTTTCAGTAGTCCAATAAGCTACAGTGCCTTTGCTTTGCTGTTATGAATTAACTTATTCGTGTGGTGTTTGCGTGAGTTTTATGTTTGAAGATAAGATTTGGGTAATACATCACTAAGTTTCCGCACAATTTCTCACATTAAAAACCCTTAGGGCAAAGGGCAGTAGTAATACAACAAGCTTCACTGAGGGCAAAGAGCAGCATCCATAAGTGATCTCAGGTATCCAAATCCAACAAGCGGATCTTTAAGACCTTTCCCTCCACCTGTCCACTAAGAGAAGCTGTTTCTGCCTTCAGCTGATTGTGCTCAAATGTTTTTGGTGTTTGTACCATGCTTCTTTAAAATATTCTGCAGGTTGAAATAGACGAAGATGGCCCAAAATTTCTCTTGCTGCTGTCGTGAGTGGCACTTGTTTTTTTGGTTATAGAGCCCAGCCTGGTCCGTGCAGGTCAAATGCTTTTCTCAGCCTCTGAACAGAGCGAAGATAAGCCAGCTCCATCCAGAAATCATGCACGTGCTGAAGGAAAGCACAGAGGGAGCTCACAGAGCCACTGGCTTGGGAAGTCTTAGTGCGTTTATGCAGTAGTGATTGCATGGAGCACAGAAACCTCTGCAAAACCACCCAAGATAAAACCCAGATTCACCAAATACACAAATTTTTGTCTCTCTGGTATGGATTCATCACATCAGAAAACATGTATACCATCATTTTTCTTAGGTTCCAAGCAAAAAAAAGATTGGAGGAGAGACATAGTGACTCATTTCCCCCCACATTTCTCCACAACTCAATGCACTTTCTAAGGCTCAAAAACCCATGCTCACTTTCCACCTTCCCAACTCCAACCATGAGAGCTGCCTATTTCCCATTTTATAAACTATTTCAGAGTAAGTATCTATTTGGTTTCCATACTTCTGTCCTCTGCAATCCTACTCATTTTCTGGCTTCATCTAGGACATCTTCAGTGAATAAAGAAATCAAGAGAGACACTAACTTGTTATACAAGCTTAGGCAAATAATGATTTTCCCAGCTGCTGTTTATTCTGAAAACCACTAATGGAAACCACTACAGAAGAGTTATGTTATTCTAAGCAGGTACCTGTAGTTTTATAGCTCTGCTGGTTGCTGTTTTAAAATAGCCTAAAGAGGGATAACCAAAATGCTTCCAGGAGAAAATTTATACAGGAATGAATGGACACACTGGGGTAGGACTCTGGCTTGTGTCAGGCATACACCTAACAGGTTTTATCAGGGCACACGTTAAAGGCGATCCTTATTTCTAATCCTGTGAAATCTTCTGCCTCGTCTTCACTTCAGGAATCATTTATTTTACCTCTAATTCCAGAGCAGGTACCCCAATGTTCAAATCTGCATCTGGCCCTACTTCTCTGCTGGCATCTAGAGTTTGATTATTTTTAATTTTTTCTAATCAGTAATGGTAAAAAGCAAGGGTGAACTTATAATAAGGCTTACAGTTGCAACCAGAGCAAAGGTATTTCCCTCACCGTACAATGAGTGCAGCACTTAACGTGGGGTGACTGGTTCAAAGGTAGTAATTAAAGATTAAAGTGATCTGCCTGACTGCTCCTACCATGGTGCGCTTGCTCCTTGGGGAGCAAAGGAACCGAAAGAGTAGAAGAACAGGCTGTGATTTGAGCTTTTACTAACCTATTTGCCCACAGGACTTTATTGAACTATATATCATAACAAAACTCATGGCATGACAGAAGCTTTAACAACAGTCATTTCTGGAATTAGACTAGAAATTTCCTCAGAGATTGAGGGAACTGGTTAATCATTTTTTATAACTCTGTGAATGACATAAACATCACACATCATAATATATTCACTATTTTTTCTCCTAAGCTACCCTCGAAACCAAAGAAAGACATCAGGCATCCACCAGCTTCCATCAGAAAATGAGAACATCCATCGTAAAGATGAAAAAAATAATTATAATAAAAATGATAAGAATAACCTTTTGAGACCAACCACTACAAAAATGTTCTGAATGTGAGAGCATCGAAAAGTTAAGATGATACTTTTCAAGGGAATCTTAACTAATAGATTCTTAAGCCAAAAAGTCACTCTGCATTCTCCTAGGTAAGAGATGCCACAACCAGGAAAGGAAGACGTTGAGATTCAAATTGGCTCTGAAAGGAAACTGTGCCCATGTTATGAAAGTCTCATGCATCTGGGTAAAGTGCACCTTCACCTGCTATTTCTGAACTATTATAAATGCTAGTACTTGACCATCAGACAAAAAGAAACTGTTCAGGAAAAGTTGTTAAAAGTAAAGAGTGACTTTTTTTAACTGCTTGATGTCTGACTAATTTTCTTTCCACCTATCCCAAAACCAAACTGGGGTGGAGTACTTGGCAGTGGTCTTCAACCTTTGGCAGCAAGCTGCTACAATGGCTAGAAAAATCATGTGTTCTCTCAATGGGCTGAAATGGGTTATACCGGAGTTAAGATTCCTTGCAAAGTGTTCAGGCTATCGCAGAATAAAAACGTTAAGAAAACTACTGATACAGTAGAGATAAGTTACATTTTTGTAATTAAGCATGAGGCTTTATGAGATAAAGCCTGTTTTCTGAATTTTTTTCTAGAAAGTTTTCAGACCTTTGTTGCTACTTGATCCGGGATGCAGTCAATTCTCTCTTCTTTTAATATGTTTGGGCATTTTGGCTCAAATTCTGTTAGGGAAAAAAATTAATCGGTTATTACCAGGATTTCCAAAATATATACCTTAACTATTAATATAGATTTAAATGAGTGTAAACTATTGCTAGTGTCATTTATCTTACCTTTGAAAAATTGCACACAACTATTCCAGATAAACATTTTTTTTAAAGTTTTCGAACATACGGGTGACATTGACTTTGTTTCTTAAGGTATACATTAACTCAGTTTTCAGTAAGTCCTGTAACTCAGTACGCATTGTTTCTTGTGAAAATATATGCTAAATTAAAATTGGAAGGACTTTGCTTTTTCTTAAAGGGTACTGTGCTGCTGCTCTCACAGGTGCTCCTTCCCCTGAAATACTGTCCTTCCACAGCACCTTGAATTAGAGCATCAGGTAAAAGCACCTTAAAACTCCATTAAGTTGCTCTATTTAGATTCCAGGTTTCTCAGACCAAATTTAAGGTGACCTCTTGGCAACTTCAGCTGACCAAAGGGTACACGACTGCTGTTTTCTCTGTCACATTATATATATTTTGGAACACTTAATGTGCTTGGAATGAGAACTATGAGGTGCAGAAATCCTGTCTCAGGCTGAGATGCACACAAATACACGGACTCGCCTGTTTGCATTTTCTGCAATAAACGCACTTGTACCTTTTGCTCAGGCAGATTCGTACTTGAGACCGAAATAGGCAGAAATTATGCAGATATTAGTCTGTATGGGTAGTTTTACTAAAACACCGAGATGTTTGTTCTGTATTAGCCATTATTTTTATTTTACTGCCACTTTCACCTCCAAGCTTTTTGCTTCAAACCTCGTGTGTAAATGGAATTACTCACACAAAATGGAGCTGTATGTAAAGAAGTACGCTATATATCACATCCCTGTAAGACAAGTGATTTCTGATCTACCAATACAGGTTTTTATGCTTATGGATTTTTTTCCACACAGTGTGTCTGCTCCCACAAAGTCTCCCTGATCCCCTTTCTTTCTTTCGTGTTGTCTTTTTTTTTATCTTTGGAAATATTGAAATCATATAAAATAAACAAACAGACTAAATCAGTCTTTGGAGGACAGAATAAAAGGGGTTTTTATCATCATAAATTTCTAGACATGCTATTTATTTCTTACGTTAAAATAGTTAACGTTATTCATGCTATCTGTAGGAATGAAGGAATGACCATGGTTCACCTTTGGTTAATAGGAAAAATATAACAATAACTTTGAGAGCAGTCAAAATATTGACGTTGCAAAGGACAAAAGAGGAATGCTTGTGGGTTTTATGTTTTCTTTTTCCTCTCTCTTCATTTCAATGTCCATGCTCTTGAAAAGTCCGAATCCAACAGAGAGGATGACGGAAAGGCTGCCATTGGTTAGTTCCTGAAGCTTCGTGGCATTTACAATAGTCTCATCAAGCAGAGAGGAGCAGCTCCCACTCAGGGCTTTTGCTCTGTTCCTACAGCAGCAATGGGAAGGGCTTACCTGTCGTTTTGACTCCAGGTTGTCCTGATGCTAAAAGCCCAATGAGGATACAGCATATGATCACCACCACGCAGAAGATGACGATCAGGGTGACTTCCAGTCCACTGAACTTTCTCTTGCCCATCTAGACCCAGAGAAACACCATTGGTATAAGGAAAACAGAAGTAACAGCTTTGAAAACTCTATTAATTACATGACTAAATTAATAACTTGGCAAAATTTTTAAAGGATTCAAGTTTTAAACCATGTCCCCTAATTCTGGGGCTTAAATAAAACACTCTTAAGGACTACATGCAATAAATCTCAAATTCAGTATAATTCATGCAGCACAGATTACTGCATCATTACACTAGTGGGCAATCACTGAGAAATGACATTTCTGAGGAGAACAATTTTCTCCTGAGATTAACTATGGAGTTTCTTAACACGTAACTGAAATTCCTTAAATGGAAAAAAACCAGAATCTTCTTTTCTATTTTTTTTTTAAGTTTTCTTTCCTTCTTTGGAACAATCACACACTACATCCTGTTTTATAAGGAGGATGTTGAGTTGTTAAAAACGTATTTGAAATAACCTCTAATGAGCTCCAATTGCATGCTCATAACACGTGGGAAAGGCAAGACATCGTAACATGGTAAGTTACTTAAGGTGGAGTCAGTGCCTTAAAAAGCTGTGTAAAACTCATGTTTTTCCCAGCATTGCTTTTTTGGTGAGGCACAGTGGAGCAAGGCGTGTTGCGCCAAGGGGACTGTGAGCTGCAGAGCCAGCTGCTCAGCCCTGTGTGAAGAACAACACCGTACCATTAACGTTGAACTGCGCACCAGCAACAAAACTAATTAAAACTAATCTCCAGCATCCAGATCGATATACATTGGCAGCAGCTACTGCATTTTACATTTGGTTAAGAACATTTAACCTTATAAATCAGCCTTAAATACAGAGAAACCATTTCTTTTTCGCTAAAGCCTGAAAGTGGTGAATACATATGCGTTGCACTGGCACACCAACACACATTCACTTTAGTGATGACCCAAATTAATGGAAAATACTTCAGAATAAGCTTTTGTTTGTGTGAAATAACAGTTCATGTCTATTGTATACTCTTGCCTCCCATTTCTTCCAAGTATAATCCCACAGCAACAGAAATGAATGAGGAGTAAAATCAAGACAGGCCCATCAACAGTCCCCAGAAGAGTAAAGCTAGTACTTAGATAACTAAGTGCTTTTCAGCACGGTGATTAATAAAGACGCTTTTATAGATAGTATAGTGTTATTCACATTTTCTTCGTTAATATAAAAAATCATAGCTATTTTCAATATTATGATAATTGTTACTCCCCCAGGGAATATTGTATTTAAAGTCTGCAACTACACTGTATATTGAAAAGCACACATTTGAAGGCCCGTTCTTTACATTGTGGAAGTGATACTCCAGCAATTCCTCTACTTAGTTCCCTTTAACTATTGCTGAACCTTTAACTTTAACTATTGCAACCATGAAATGAATACATGTTGACCAGGAGTCCTAAAATGTAACATTCATTTTTCTGAAAACTAGGATTTTCTTAAAGTTCTTGTCATCAAGCCCAACCCTGCCTCCCCTACTCCAACTGTAATGTTGCATTTCAGTTCTTTCCTTCTCACGGTCTCCACCAAAACCAGAGATTTTGGAAATAAGGCTTTATAGTTTATGAATATACATTTTGTTGGTTGCTGTGTGCTCAGCAGTGAGGTAAAGGTCTCCAGAAACTTGGATACAATAAAATGAATGACATACCTTAAAGGCCCTCTGCTTCCTTCATCTGCTACTCTTGCTTGTAAAGCTCAACATCGAAACCGATGCTTTATCCTTTGCTGTTATCAGTTATTGCACTGTTTGCTAACTGATCTACCAATGGCAGGCACACACACGACTACAGGCAGATTGCAGAAATTCTTTGGACTGAACATAGTTACTGTGATTAATGCAGCCAAGGAAAGGCTGGTTAATTAATAATATTTTGGTTCAATATAATGCATAAGATTCGGCAAAAGAGAGAAAAGTGGCAATAAAATGCCAATAACTTATCCACCTTGCATGACTAAATGGTTTTTGTTCTTTTTTTTTTTTCCATGTCTTTGTTAATAGAAGCTTCATGGAACCTTCACATTCTTTGTCTATCATTTATGCTTTAAGCATCACAGGAAGTCATTAAATGTTCCCAAATAAGGAAAAGAGCTATTAAAATAGTTGCAAGAGATAATTGAATTTATGACCATTAAAACCTTTTAGGAATGAACTATAAAATATTAATTTTAATATTAATATAAACAGATTTCATGGTATACTAACAACAAATGTCAAAAGCAGAAGCGAGAGATGAAAGACTAACATGGAAAAGAGTCTATAGGGAAGAAGCCTCTATCATAATCTTAATATGAAACCTTCATATCTAACTAGGATTTGTCTTTTTCTCACAACAGATAGATAGAGTCTTAACATTAAATCTTTATTTTCCAAAGGAAAGCTTTCAATTCATACTATTATAGAGTTTACAAGTTATTTTTCAGTAATGTAGAAATGGCTGAGAAGAGCCACTTGTACTTTTTGAACTGTTCACAAATTTATCCGATTTCCTGAATATCTCACCTCCCACTGTGAAGTGCAGGAATGAGATGTGTTCTCTCTGAGCACAAAGGGAATGGTTCTCTTTTCCTTAGTCAGCACTTAAAGAAAATCAATCATACACGTAGAGCACTGGGGCTCTCCTGTAACCATCCATCTTTACACAAATCAACGCCACTACTCTCAATGACTCTGTTTTTGAAATGCAGCCTGTTATTTAGCTGTCTCACCCTCTCCATTTCATCGTAACAGCATGCATGCCTGCATGTGCACAAGTAAGCTCTGGAAGTGTAATTCTGACATGCCTCTCAATATCGCTAATAGGCTGCTTTATGAGTGCACATTGAGAAATAATGGTTTCACATGGATTATGAAGATATCGGTGGTTTGGGAGGCCTGGGAGTTTTGTTTGAGGTATATCTGTCTTCCCAGTTTTATATCTTCATTTAACTGTTCCAGGAAAGTAGTCAGTCTAGCAAAGCATATGGCCATGTGTTTCATTTAAACATGTCTGCAATCACCCTGCCATCAATATAACCATTTGCTTAAGTGCTTTCCTGAATTCACAGTGCTACAAACTTATATTATCAATCACTTAGTGAACATTTCCTATGCAACTTGAGAGCATAAAAGCACTGAACAAAAAGGTCTCACAAGAGGGTTAACCAGCAGGTTTCCTAGCTGACTATATTTTTGTTAGACTACAAAGGATATCAACAACAGGGCTTTCAGGTCAAGATTTGATATTGAACTCCAAGAAGCAGGAATGGGGAAGGCTCTTCAGTCAGGGACACTGAGACACCATAAAGACAACCAAGAACTCTATTAAATCAAGAGCTGGAACAGCATGGTCTCTGCTGTGTCCTGCTTTGGTTTCCAGGAATTAAGAGCTGATTCGTTTCTGACAGCTGGTAAGCACAATTACTCGAAGCCCAAGAGTATGGGCTAGACTGTAGAGAATAGTGTAGAAAAACAAGCTAGGAAATTAGGTACTGTTGAAAATGTAGTAATTTAAAAAGAGACATTTATCTCTTAGTTTTTAACAGGTCCATTTTTAATTAAATCACATACAATTTGAAAAACTTGTTAGCTGGTCATAGTTAGCTCCCTGGTTGTATTCATTCAGACAGTTGTGCTAACAATTGAGTTTTCAGCCCAGGGGCCGTTTTAGGAAAATGAAATAGCTTATGCTTTTTCTACGGTTTCACGAGATCTGTTTTTTCACTGTTTCGCTATCAAACATTTAAGTTACAGTTTGCAAGTTACAGCAGTTACAGCAAGAAGCTGCTTGCAGATTACCATTTCAGTCAGGAAGGTAATTACTAACCATCATGGAAGGACATCTACCACACATCCAACGGGAGCACATTCCTGTACTCACCATATGTGATGTTTGCATGGCTGAAACCACTCAACAATCACCGGTCAGCAAATGGGAAGCTCTTCAGAGCAGCTATGGTCATATTCAAGGAAGGAAGCAAGCTGAGCAGCTTTTAGAGGCACCAATGGGGAATCCTGTGCTCAAAGACTAGTCCCTCAAGCCTAGGAAAAAGAAACTATCTTGATTTACCTTCTGCATATGACAAGGTAGCTGCCAACTCAGGTATCTTCCTTCTCTGAAACATTAGATGCAGCCTTTGCTCTGTCAGAAGAAGGAGTTATCAGCCCTTATGACCTTTCTGTGTGCTGAAGCGCAAGTGACTTTAGTGCAGAGAGCCATGGGTCTGTGCTCCACTCCCAGGTCAGCTACTTGTCAGCTGCCAGGCTTCACACACTCATCTTCTGCTTGCTTCATGCTTTTTCTGTTTCGGTAATGAAGATGAAAATAGTTCTGTGAATGCTTCTGATGAAAGGCAAAGATGGGAAAGCTTCAGTGAGAGCTGTGAGAAGATTCTGCTTTAACAACTTATATAGTTCATATTTGCATTACTCTGGCGTGAACAAAATATTGAAGGGCCTCATTGAAACATATATGTCACCGTGAGGTCCCATTAAGTGAATTATGGTTTGATTAGCGACATACAGAGCTTTTTTACCTAGAAAACAGAAGAGGGTTTGGCCTCTCCAAGGTGTCCTTGGATTGTTATCCCAGGGAGCCTTACAGCACCTGAAGTTTCTGGCTGTTATGCCCTGCTGAACAAATGCCTTGTGGTCTGTGATCTGAGGTGCTGGTCCCCAGTCACCTGCTCTGGTAGGAGCACCCCACAACTCCCCCGCACTTGGGCTCCTCTCCCAGACGTGGGGACAGGGGGGCCATGCACAAGTGCCTCCCTGGCAGTACAGGCACAGTTGTACTACAGTTTATATCTAAATACATCTGCATACATCTGAACATTACTGATCGTGCGTACATTGAGTAATAACTTACTTTTACTGAGACAAACCAAACATCCTAGTTGGGCAAAAGTTAAATAATTGGTTTAAATCAACATTTTGGAGAGAGTCTCAGATTCTACGTGATATGATTGAATAGGTTGTTGGCAGGAAACCCAATCTGTTCCTGCTGTAACTCTGCTGCCGTAAGTCGGTTTATACCGGTGATGAATTTTCTCCCAAGAATTTCAGGACTTGTTGGCAAACTAATGAGGCAGATGCACGTAAGCAGAAAACCGGCCCAAATTCAGCACAGCTCTTAGAGGGCTCCTGGGAACCCCTTGATAAAATTCCACCATCAAATAACAAGCAGATCACATGGATGTTACTTCTGCCCCCCAAATCTTCCTCTTTGACACTGAAATCACAGAAGACATGTCCAGTGTTCAACTGAAAGAAAAAAAAATCTTCCAAAAATACAAGCACAACTCCTCTTCATCCTGAAAAAGATCAGGTTTTAGAAACTCTATTAGAACAATCCCAGCCCATAGAGAGAGCTAAGAGAAAGTATAACTACACTTTCCCCATTTTTATATTAACCTGGAGAGAAGACTGGGTGCTTTCAGGGTTATTTCTCTATTTTACATAAACAGTGAAAAAAATACACAGTGCTGAAGCAGAGGTTGGAGACTAGGACTCCTTAATTTGAAAAGAGTATCTTTCATCTGAAGTAATTGTATGTTTTCTGTCTTGATCAACACTGAATTATTAAACTACCCTGGCGCTGCTAAACAGGAGCAAAGGAAAATTAGGTTGATACCTCTTTCCCTTTATTTTTTATAGATTGTACCTTATTTTCTTTATCACATGGGTAAATGGAAACCCGGATAAAGTCCTCATACCTTTGCAGAACACTGCCAACCAACATAAGGTGTGATGAGTTTGGTGGAATTCAATGTGAAGAAGGTTCTGCAGACACCTTAACCTGTTCTTCAGCACTTTCCAAAACTGTAGTGAACATCTGGAATGAGCAATGTGGTTCACAGAAGAGCTTTGTCTGCTGCACCACCACCCACCAGGGTGCTACCAGCGCCTGTGAACTCAGTAAGATGGACTATGAAGAGAACACCTTCAGAAAGTTCATTAATTGCTATAACAAAGTAAATGCTTGCCACGCCATAGCATCTTTGTCTTCTTTTAAGCTTCAATAAACAGACTTCAGAATAGAGTGTTGAAAAACAGTGCGAGGCAGTTTTTTTATGGAAATTTCTACACTTATGCCTTACCAGAGCTCCCTGGGAAATTTTTGTTGCAGCTCCAAATCTGATTGTGAAGGCACACTGCTGTTCAACTTCGCAACATGTTACAGGCTGCTGAAGAGGACACAGAAGATCCCTATGTTTAGGAAAAAAACCCCAACTTTGAATCAATTTTAAGGAGATAAAAATAAGAATAAAAAATACATACCTTCAGACACCAAACTGAGATCAGTGCAAATCTGGCCGAGCAAGACAAAAAACTGGGAAAGCCTCACAAATTCATTGCAAACATTTTTTGCCCCAAAGAGAGTCTGGAGAGAATGAATTTGAATTCATTAAAAGTTGTCTCATTTTACCAAACGACCCCACAATTCAAGATTAGATACTGTGAGCTTGGTCTCAGACAAAAGTAGTTCTCATTTTACAGCAATTGACAGCCAAAATATTCTGATTTTGTTTACTAAAAAGGTACAGAAATAACGTTCATTGAATAATTTCATTGTCATAAGTTCATTTTCAAAGTATGTGCAGTTCTTCTAAAAGAAATGTAATTAGACATTTTATGAACGCCATCATTTTGTAGACAAATAGGTGTCTAAACTATGGGCCTTTATCCTCATTCAAATAACACTTTTGAGCCAACACAGCAGAGGTAATGAACACAGTCTAAAATTGAATCCCAGTGTTATTTATGAATTTTTATTAGGTCAAGTTAGAGTCCAATATAAGCCGTGATAGTGATTATAAAGATAAGAATTCCAACTGAACATACACTGTACAAAAAGAAGAAATTTTCCAGCTCTTAGTGCAAATGAGGAAATTACCTGTTATGAATTTCTAAAATACAGCAATCATTGCTGAATGTCTTACTGTAGTTAATGCAGTACATGTTTCTCAGGTGCTTGCGATGATTCAGTTTTTAAGACCTGAAATTAGAGCAAAAATGTTATAACAAAGCCTCTGAAAAACCCCAAGACCTCTCATTCTTTTTTTGTAGCTAGTGAAAACAAAAAGCAGAAACTGAGAAGGCATCTGATATAGAAGGAACAATTGTCATGATGGTTTGAACTATAATCATGAATATAAATCACTTGATTATGTCTGTAAATTAATAACTGCTGTTCTTCAAGATAGCAAATGGTAGGTTTTAGCAGAGCCAAATTGCCAATATTTATTATCCGTTCTTTCAGCTGAGAATGGAATTACGAGATTGCTTGAAAAAAATTTTTTTTTTCTTTGGCCATTCAAGCATCAAAATGTGGAAATATCAAAATGTGTTTGACAGCATTACTTGATCAAAATCCACTGCCTGTTTTTTTTTTTTTATTTTATTAACCTGTAATGAGATAGCATTAGGGATATTCAAAAATGTAGTGTCCTACAAGCAAGTGATTTGAACCTGTCTTTTATAGCTGATAATGTTAAGTTTAGGATAGACTTCACTGCCTATAAACAAATGGGAAAAAGAAGAATTAATATTTGTTTCCAGCTAATTGCTAGCTCCTGATAGTACATGAAGTTCAAAAGTATACCACCAGTAACTCCCAGTAACTCTCAGGTACATCCTCACAGCTCTGCTCTGCCATCTCAAGGATGCTCTAAGGGGAATAGCATTGTCCATACCCTTAAGGAAGCTTTGGCCTGCTACGGCACATTCACACTGAAGCCTACTGAGGGCATTTGCAGGCCTATAAGATCCAACAGCTGCCTCTGTGCCACCTCCCCTTAAACTTCTTTGTGTCGCCCCTCCTCCACCTTGACCTTCTTCAGAGTCAGGCAGTCTCTTTGGCAGCGACCCTGATCTTCCTACTCTGTGCAACGTGCCCAAAGCAGAGTAGGAAGATTTTCAGTTTGATGAAAACACTCTTCATGGCAAAGCTGAAAAAACACCCAAACAGACAGAAGTTTAATTCATTAGTACTATTTCCTCCTCAAGTATCTGAATTCACAGTTTGAGTCAGCTAGCAAAATTACTTTAACAGAGCTCAGATGCCTTTTCAAGAAACGCTGACCTTTCAGAAAATGAAGGCATTATGGAAGGGAGGAACTTGGCAGTGTGTTAAATCTGAATGGTTCATGAGGTATGTTGTAAACTGACAGACCAAGCCCATTGCAGGTGCATGTTTTGGAGTCTTATTCCTGGGAACAGCTGTTAGATTTTACTCTCAAGCCTTTGTTCTCTCAAGTTCTTCAGCCTTATGTGATTCTTTTTTTATTTTGGGGTGTTCTTTCCTATCTGAAATGTACCAGCAGAAAGGATTTTTCACTTCTGCTAGCATATCTAGAGACATCAGAGACATTTTCTGAACATGGACACATCATGGATAACATTCAAGTTACAGTTCATTGCTTTGAGTAAAAAAAGTGTATTGCTTCATATGAAACCTAATTGGTGAAAAATTGAAGAACTGGTTTCAGGAAAAAAAATATGCATGTATTAGGTATCAAATCTCTTTAAAAAGACTCCTTCCCCCCCTCCTTTTGCATCGTTACAAAAGAGGGAAATCTGTCTCTTAAACCTCCCAAGGCATGTCATTAATTTTTTGCCTTCTAGATAAATTCACGTATATGCTTAACTAAAGCACGTACAGTCTAATAATTCAACCATAGGCAAAAGAAAGTTTGGATTTAAGAGCCCACATCATTCCAGTCTGTATTTAGGCTTTCAAAATGCACACTAACATAAAATAAATACTTATACATCTACCTACTTGTGCCAGTTTGAAGACACATATGCACAGACCACTAGGAAGCCCAAGAGTCTGCCAACACCAAAGATTCTTGAGTCATACATCAGGCAGATCCAAAGTAACAATGGATGTATTTTCTGATGCTATTTAAAAAAAATTAAAAAATAACTGGGGACTCTCTCTGACTTTCTTGGCTTGTGAAGTTGCAAACGTACATTTTTTACTCTTCTTTTGCAACCAGGAAGGCCAGAAACTTCATCTATTCCTTTTAAATGAAGGTTAATATCTCCACTTCATTAGAAGAATTAAAAAAAAAGGACACCAAGGATTTTAAGGTGAAATTATGGAGCTGCAATACTGACATTAACCTAAAAGCCAAGAAAAACTCTAGTTAGTAAATAACACTCAAAGCACACCTTATTAAGTCCTAACTTCATTATCCACAATTCTTAAGCTTAACATTTTTTTCAGGTCATTACTAAACAAAAGCTGAAATGACAGATTGTCTCCTAGCTTTTGGAGTGAGGAAAAGATAATTCTGAAAGTAGCTGCTTAATGAAATCACTGTTTTGACCTTTTGCATTTTTTTGTCAAAGCTTGTATGCTGACTGTTTCTATGACTTTCCTTGTCCTTGCTGCAGATGGTTCTCCAGCCAGTGCCTGTGCTTCTTGCTGCTACTGAGCAGGAAACAAAGCAAAGCCACCATTATTATATTCCTTGCCAACTTTTTACTTATTTAGGCATTTTATTACAGTGCATTATTCAGCTTTGCATTTTTTTCCAATAAAAGTAATAGATGTTCACTGTAAGAAAACAAAAGGATTAAAGGCTTGGGAGCTTTTTTAAAAAAAGGGTGAATATTTAATATTCACATATTTTTAATAATAACTGAAATATATAAATAATATCAGTGCCAAGAATCTCATTTTCTTACGCCTCCATTTCTATACGGTAATTTAGTAACCACTCAGCAGGCAGGCTGGTCTGCATAAATGACATGAGGGCTCTTGCAGGCAGTATGGATCAGCTCATACTTACACCATTCAAGATGTGGGAAATCTCAAAGTTCAAAGACATATGATCTCCATTAGCATAGTCCCTTCCATGTCATTTAACCTACACAGCGACCTCTAAACTGTAGCCTTGCATGTAGTGATAACTGCATCGCTATGATGAAGGACTAAATTCCTGAAATGTTAATAAGCCACTGAGATGCTTCTGCTTCACACACACATTCCTTACAAATTCTTAAAGATTCTGTTCATACTGGTTTCAAGATTTTCTCTCTAAACACAACAGCTGGGAGTTGTTTTTAAAAAAACCCCACCCTGATATTTTTACAGTCACTTGTAACCTCAAGTGGGAGTCTGAATGAAAATATCAAATGCCAGACTTTGAACAAAGCTTTGGGGGCCGCCAACATTGCAAGTGTTGTGTAGGTGCTGTGCATCACACCTTCTACAAATGAAGATGCAGAGGGAGTTATATCCAGTGCAGAGAAACCTCAGCCTTACTCTTGTGTAAAGATACTTTACTCTCTGTGCATCAACTGATTTTGCTTAACTCAATTGCTTTCTAGTCACTGAAGATTTGGTGTGTTCCGTAGAAGGTTACAACTCATTTTAGTTCTTTCAGACATCCAGATTAGAAAATGTGATCCTTTTCTTGGGCCCATTGGATCTTCCTCTGTGAGCTCCAGGGGTACGCTTCTCCTTCCTTGAGTCCTAAGCGAGTTCAGAAACAGAAGCAGCAAACAATATAAAGGTACATGGAGCAGAGCATTTGCTGGGCTGCCGTTCTCTGTTGATAATGTTTATTTCCTGACATCATGGGTACCACAAACACCACAAAAACCCAGGCCAGCTACAGTATCTGAAAATTATTAGAAGCAGCTCCAAAATCATCAGGTACAGTTTTTACATGTTCAAGAAAGACTCAGAGACACTTTCCCTCTACACCTGGAGGTATCAACACCATCATTCATTAACTGGAAGACTTACGTATCTTGCAGCTCATTTGAGGTTCTTTAATACTGCTGTCACCGCAAGGCTCAACACCATAAATTTTTGCATTGCTCTCAATATACATTGGGTTTTTTGCCTTGTTCTTAAGACGTGTTTGTGCACTCCACATGACAAATCTCCCAGCACAAGTATATTACCTTGTGGCCACTTCATTTGTGTTCTAAGATCTCTCATACAATCTCCTCTGCTTTAAACACCACGGCAAAATCATGAGTCCAAACTAAATTATTAGTATAGCAAATCATTTTAACACTGAGTTCCTTGACTCAAGCTCCTGCCATTACTTAATATAACCAAATAGGGAGGAAAACATCTTAGTGACTCAGTCTCGGGGTAGGAAGCTACTAGGACCAGACAATACTCTCCTCTTTGATGGCTGCTGGGAGAGCAAAGCTCCCAGTCTAGCATGCAGCTAAATGATCTTGCCACTTGACTAAGCCCATGGTGCACAGGAGGGTCTGGACAGAGTCATGATCTGCAGAGAATCAGACACTTATGTGTCCCACAAGATCAGTGGTAGACAATGGCTCACAAAAGAGAAAAAGGCAGGAGACACACTTGAAGAGAGAATGGAAAGACAGGATCAGAGAAACAGCCAAACCAGGTCAAAAAGCTCGATTCCATCATTTTTATATTCTAAAATTGGTGCCTCCATAGGTTACAAAAGTGGACATGGAGTATACAAATAACGTTTTTTCCTGAAAGCAGTATATCTGTTATGATAGGTGCTTAGATGGTTCCCATAAGGAGCCAAGGTTGCTACGCTGCCAATAAAAGAAAGGAGTGCCTAGAACCTCCTTGGGTGAACAGGAAAGCTATGGGTTAAGCTAGAGCTGAGATGAGTTAGTTGGCAATTACTGTCATAGTGATCACCATACAGGAAGCATCCTACGAAATACCCCTTAAATTAGCATTAGCAGCAGCTCTGCAGGGCCTTGGTAAATAGTTATCCTTACAGTTAATATTGAACAGTGTTACTAAAGAAGTACTGATAAAGAAGCCATCTTTTACTAAGTCAACAGATCTAACAGTGCATCACTCACTCTAGGAAAACTTTGCTCCAAGGAAGCAATAGCTTGACTCTCAGCGTGACCTTGTACCGCCTATAAAGTTTACTAGTGTTGAATAAAGAATTTTGTTTCAGTTGATAATACAGTTTTGTGAACATATATAATTAACTCAAATTAATTTTAAAATTAATAAGGAAATTGGGAAATTAAAGCAAATGAAGTCGTTACTATAGTAATACAAAACTTCGCATAACAGTCCTAATTTATCATGAAGGAAATATGAAAGCTAATGAATTCAGTACATGACGTCTTTTCACAAAGGAGAAACTTTACCTCATTTTAGCCTGGGAAGGCTTTTTTTTAACACTTATTGACATCCTATTTCCTGTAACAAAGGGCTCCACAGCTGGGAAATTTTACCAGGAAGATTTTCAAAATTAGGAATGCAATATGGCATTTTTCCCCCTGAAGTATCACCAAGAAGATGTCCCAATGCTAATGTGTTTATATTTTGTCATATCTAGTAGTTTCATGGTACTGCTGTGTCATAAGGAGGATGAAAAGAAAAGATCAGGTGGTCTTTAAAAATATTTATAGTCTCTTAAAATAGATATGGGGTCATACCTATGTGTAGTGTAGGATGAATCAAGTCTTCTGTGAATTTTTTTTAACATCTTTTTATGTATGAAGGAAAAAATACAAGCTTCAGAATACATGGGATCACTTTCCATATAATTTTTAGTACTACTCCTTCTGGTTCAAGTTCTGTACAGCACTATTACCCAAAGCTGTATTCCAATAATATTTACCTCAAATCAAACACCTGACTGTAACATAGGACACTTCCTCGCACTATAATAGCTTTGCCATTGTCTTACATGACATTGTCAGGCACAAGCCAAAGGAGAACAGGGATCTCCGAATGGAACTATTTTAAGAAAGGAAAGACTACTCTCAAAGACTAGTCCCAAAGCACTTCTTGGAGAAATTATGTTAATTCTGAATTCTGTAAGATAAATGCTTTTAAAAGACAGATCATATCCATTGAAAATGCTTCTACCTGTTAAATAATCTGTAGATTATTAAAAATCTACATAACTAAAATATAAAAAAAAAAATCAGTTTGCACAAAAGTATATAAAGGTGTACTAAACAACAGTTTAATTACAAATAACGGCACAAAAAAAATACAAGCTCTCCAAATATATTCTATAAATTCCTTATATTTTAATCCATAAAATCCAGAAATTCCTAAAAATCTTTCCAAAGGTGTTAGTTTCAGAGTTGTGTTTGTAAGGATCACTGTATTGTCCAGAGGGATCCAGGGAAATCTTCTACTTAGTTTATTAGAAAAGAATAGTCTCCTTTGCTTACTGACTTTTTTCCCCAGGAATCATGCTACCGGTGCTGCAGATGGTGCTGCACCTCAGTCTGACTTTCTTTTCACCCCAGATTTCCTATTGGGGTGCTCCTCCACCTCTGCTTCCTTCCCTTTTATTCCAGTCCAGCAATCACTACTGAAATCCTTACAGTCTCATTGATGTAAACACCACCTCATGTCCAGACTCTCTTGATTATAAAAGACTAGAAGGTCAGGAATGCATCCTCTCTGTAGCCTAGCTGATATTTCACCTGAAACTGTAGATGGATAAAAACTCCTCTTAACTACACAGCCACAGTGGGATCACAGTGTGGTTATATCAGGAATGCAAGTCCAGAAGTGGTGGACGGATATGCTTTACAGACTGTTAGATCTAAATTTGTATTAAATAAGGACCTTGTTAAATGAAAGGTTTTTCTGTATGAATTGGAAGAAGTGCAGCTGGTGACACATCTCCAAAGGGAAAGGAGGGCAATCTCAGTGGCAAAATAATAAGAAAAATGCCAGAACTGGTGTGATATTGACAGAAAAATTATTATTCACCCACGAGAAAACATCTTGGGGTCATTGAAAATGAGCCGGGCATTTGTGGTCACAAGTGTTCAGGTGGAGATAAAGAGATGATAAATATGAGAGAGAAAGACATGAAAGAATATTGTGGCAAAAAAATGTCTTATATAGACATAAATATCTCAAATATTTGATGAAGACGATTTAATGCCATTAAAAAGTGGAAAAATAATAAAGCAAAGGGCAATTGGATACTGTTAGACAATGATGACTCATGGATATAAGGAATTTTCAGTCCTCTTTCGCTAGAAAAGATCTAGTTTATGTAGAGCACCTAATTTAAAATGTAATGGCTATCTGGTGTATGTATTTCTACCAGGTTGAAGGAATACAGTGTTAGCCACTTTAAAACAATATTGCATAACTTAAGTTTTACTGTCTGAGTCAAAAGCTTGAGATATCATCAAATCAATATCACTAGCAAGGTGATTACTGCAATTAGAACGGGGTAAATTCTCAAAACTGAAGGTCTAGAAAATTGTGCAACAAATCAGAAAAGGTTAAAACTAGTTCAGGAATGATATATAGGTTTGTGGAGACACACCTGCTACCGTAAGATAAATTACTCTTGAACATTTGAACCAAGTTCTCTTTAGCAAGTGCAGGATATTACAGTATCCTTCGTTTGAATGGTGGCATTACTCAAAAAGCTTGTTTTCATGCCAGATATCACACTACTCCCGATGAAATATTATGCTAATATCTGAAGAGACATATTTCTGCAAAATGGTCTTAGAATGTTGCCTATATTCCTTGAGGGCCATATTTCAGGAAACATATGGCTCTATACTAATTTTTTCTTTGGACTGCTACCTGTTTTCAGTAGAACTTCCAAAATATACTGGCAACCCATCAGCTTAAAATTATTTTTAAGAAGATAAAATTATGAAGATTAAACATGAGTAAGTTGTTAAGTAGCCTATTTATAGCTTTATCAAAATGAAACATTTTCAAAATTTGTATTAATTCAATTACACGTATTTAATAGCAAAATTTTATGTGTCTTCAGAGGTTTGACTATATAATATGAAATTTCTGTGGTTTGGCACACAAAAAAAAGACAAAAAGTCTAGCTGTGCTTATTTAAAAAAACCAAAACATACCAAAGCAAGAATTACCTTCTAAGTTAGGAGCAAACGTCTTAGGATCACACAAGTTGATCATCCATGCCCGATGGTAGGCAATGTGAGACTGGGCCTGAGACAAAGAAATTTGGGCAGAATTATGACCCAAAATCCATGTAGGTAAAACCAACACTTTTTTTTTTTTTTACAAAATTTTGCACACTTGAAGTCAGCCAGAAATTCTACTCTGAGAAAACATGGAGTTGTTTTACATTCAGTTCTCAGTTTTGAAAGATGAAGTAACAATGAAGTGCCATACTCTTTAAAATACAGATTTTGCATCATATGAAGACCCTGTAGTTAGCCTGCAACTATACTGAAATGTGACTGCTTTATACACAGAATGCCTTAATATGAACCCACTGGACTAGGATATTTTTATAGTTAAAAGTATCTAAAGATGCCAAAGAGACATTACGGAAGTTGAAAGATCATTTTAAAACAATGAGAAAGTTCAGCCGTATGGCCAATGTTGTTTTGCAGGCGTTTTAGCTCCACTGCAGAGTGTACTCTTTGCCTAAATCAAGCTGAAGCTTGGTGATTGTCAGGAGCTGTGAAAAAAACAAACAAAATGAACAATTAGTAACTCTGCCCTGAAGATCCACTGCTTTTTCTGGCTTCAATAGAGAATATAGTGGCTTTTCATTTGAGGTTACAAGAATTTATTGTTCTTCCTTTGCTTTTGTGTTTGTATTACTATAAACATAATTTAAGCAGTATAGGTTTTTAGATTTCTGATCATGAGATTCTGATCCTTTCCCTTCATTCAGAGGCCCTTTTAGAGATGATGTTCCTGTTATTTCTAAAATAAATAAATAAAAAAGCAACACCCCCCCAACACAAAAAAATACAAACGAAAGAAAAAAGGCAGCAAGACTTAGAACACACTGTAATTCAGCTGTGCATAAGAATTCCCTTTTTTTTTTTCCATCCAAAAGTCAACAGCAGAATGAAATACTTCTATTCCCTTTTACATTTTTAACTCATGGTTTTGGCTTGTACAAAACTTATATAGTTCTGGTTTTCCACTGAAAGAGAGGAAGAACTTAAACTTAGTAGAATAATGAATTTGAAAGGAAGGGTAGTAAGATGCCGATAACAGAAGAGGTCAGGCAGTCTCTCTCTACCAGAATGCTGACAAGACATGCCTCAGCAGTTCTGTTCATGTTTGAAGGATGTTCCATAGGAGTGATACCTTGAGTATTCCAATTATACACAATTATTTCAGCTGCCTTTAGGAGTGCTTGGCTTGATTGACCAGGGAAGTGGGAGGGGGGAAAGGCCCTGGACAGGCATGACTCATGCAGATGGAAACCCAGGCTGATAATTTTAGAAGAAGTGGGATTATCGAAATTTCAGTTCAACAATTTTGGCCATATACTATATACAAATATTTGGTATGTCTATCTGCATATAAATATAGTTCTGTATTTCCAGAAGGCAGATGCTTTTAGAGACAAAATACTTTCTTATAGGACTGCCTGATATTTAAATCAGGCCAGAATAAGAACATTTCAGAGGTAAGATCAAAAAAGAAGGCAAAGCCATAGCGTTAGGAAGATCAAGGGCATTAAGGCCAGCAAGAGAAAAATGTTTCTCACTGAAGAAGGCATGGGAGTTGTTTCCCACATCCACCGCTCTTCACTGTCCAATTACACATGACCATGATAGACATCGATGCTTCTTTGAAAGTGCTGTTGTATGTTTTATTACTGAGCACTAAATGAACTCAAAGTAGTGCTAATAATCAGGGGCGGTGTAGGTTCTCGCCTTCCTGCACTACCAAAAAGAGATCGCAGGCATCCTGGTGAGAATCTATGCTGACTTCACTTATCATCAGACTTCCATAAACATAGCCATCACTTCTGAATTCCAGTGCTAACGGGCAGTGGGGTGTGGGAAGCACCTCAAAATACACGAACACCATCCTGCAAACTTCCCTACACATCAGTATGCAAGATAACACCATTTTCTGCATTACTTGCAGTAGTCTCAGGTGACGGCTTATTGCTCTATTACAAGGGTAATACACTCTGGATGAGAAGGATAGATGACATTTAAGTGTCTCTTATCTGAAGACAATTTAAATTCAGTCATGTTGAGGAAATTAGTTAAAACTTCCCACATAATCTATGCTTATGGCTCCCATAGCTTTGAGAACAAATCTTTGTTATCTGTGTTGCCTTAGGTCCAGGCCACAATTTCATTCATACAACACATGAATTCTATAAATCATAACATTATGCCATTTAGATCAGGAAAATTATGCTAATCTGAAGGTTTAATTTCGGTTTTGTCTCTGAAGGCATGTTCAGATATGTCCTCCAGAAACATGATTGCTTTGGCCAGAGTCCATCATTTCCATCTGCTCCTCCTCGAGCACCCGGAGGACGTCTAAGGCAGAAGCAACCACCAGCACTTCTTTGCCAAGGTGATGACCAAGCGATGCAGTTTCGTACAGCTTGGAGTTTCCTCTTTGACAACTGTGTTCTTGTTCAAAACTGCAGGCAGAAAGCTCAAAGGTCAGCTACTGAGCATTATTTGGTTTTCAGGGACTGCTGGGATTTGTTTCATCTCTTCCCAGTTCATATCCTTGGGTTTTGACCTGTCTGCTTTCATTTGGGCTTTGAATACCTCCAAGAGTGGAGGCTCCACAGCCTCTCTGAGCAACCTGCTGCAGTGTTTGACCATCCTCACTGCAAAAAAGCATTTTATAAAGCAAGAAGCACCATACATACCAATGCGAACCCCATCGTCCCAGTAAAGCTGTCCTTCTGCAAACAGGGTGTCACTCAAAGCAACAGTGAGGCCCATTGGGTTTTTCCGGCTATGGAAAACAGAATAATCTTTTCTCAGTTTCCTCAGCTAGTCATCTTTCCTATTTATCAAATGTTAGAAATTTTTAAAGAAATAATGTATGCCACTCAATTGATCCCTCTTACTCATCTCCCTAAGCTCATACTATTGAATTTTAAGGAGACCATTAGGAGGAAACCAAAAGAAAAACCAGCCATAAAGTTCCAGTGCTCTCATACATGTAGCTTCTCTGAGGACTGGTAGCATTTATATGCAATTGTGCAACACATAATTTTAAATTTTAATTTAATCTCACCTGTAAAAAGTTGTATTAGCAGGTGTTTGCCAAGCAAGGATGTATCCGCCTCGGATATGCAGGTTGATATGGTCTAAAGGAGCTGGTAAATATTTGAATTGTCCCCTAAGGCCAGTATCATCATCCTATTTACAAAAAAAAATTAAAATATCTTCTACTGAATTGCCCTCGCTTTACATGTTTTTTTAGAATGAGATGATCCTTTTTTGCTAGACAGATTAATTAAGAGTTGTTACTGCAAATCCTCTTTTTACTGCAGGAGTAACTATTAAATGATTTTTAAGAGTGTTGTTCAAGTGAGACTTGATATTGAAAGCTCATATTCTCAGTCTTGTGTTTTTTTGTTGAAAGAAAAATTGCTGTATCTAAGAGAAAATTTTATGGTCAGGAGGGTCATAAATACCGAAGTTTTAGTGGAAATTCCTGATAAGGAGAGCAAAGGAGTCACACATACTCGTGGAGCATGGGGCGGATCACAGTGCTGCCATGGGCGTAGGCATCATACATTAATGTGTAGAGATAGGGGAGCAGGGTGTATCTTATATTCCTGGAAATCTCCTCAAATGTTAAGTTCCAGGAAGCAGGATCTTGCCTCTGAAAGAGAAGAGACCGTTGTTAGTCATGCTGGATTGTTTTATTCAGGAAACAAACAAAAAAAAACAAACCAAAAGCAAAAAGCCAAAGAACAGGTTAAAGAATTCACTAATGTTCACAAGACACTTCAATTTCTCCTCCGAACTAGAGCA